>CAUYPO010070600.1:0-19591 GCA_963574435.1 Cheirogaleus major
CTTAAACTCAAGCAATCCTCCTGCTCCAGCCTCCTGAGTAGCTAGGACTACTGGCTCATGCCACCACACCCAAATTTTTCTATTTTTTCTAGAGACGATGTCTCGCTCTTGCTCAGGCTGGTCTAAAACTCCTGAGCTCAAGCGATCCTCCCACCTCCGCCTCCCAAAGTGCTTGGATTACAGGCATGAGACACCATGCCCAGCCAAAACTTTTTAAATATAGAGTTATTTTTAGCTTTGAAGGAGAGGGCCATTCATATTGACTATCAACGGTGTACTTTTAATGTGTGCAAAGTATATTTTTTAATTTGAATTTGGTTTTGAAAAAATGTAGCCTAATCATCTAACTCCTCGCAGGCAGAGAGATTTCGGAAACAAACCCCAACCAAGGCGCTCTGTGTGTTGGCTTCCATCGAAGTGTTGTACTTGTGGAAAGCTCTTCCGAACTGTTCCTTCCCCAACCTACAGAGGATGAGTCAAGGTAAAAAATTAAACTAAAATAAAAAAATAAACCCAAACTATACACATTGGCTTCTTTTGTCAGTGCAGCAATCTTCAGTTTCTCCTTAATATTATCTGATTCAGAGAGTACAAATATGTCCTCATTCTTGGGCAAAGGGTGTAGTGAAGAAGAGAATTCCATGGCTTAGGTGACAGGAAAGGGAGGCACTGGTGTGCACAGATCTGCTTGCCTTGTTAGGAGAACAGGCTGATGCTCTTACTATAAATGTTATTAATTCTACATCCAGGGGAGTTGCTGGAAGCATACTTTTTTCCTAGTAAAAGCACTGTGTTTCATTTAGGTGTGATTCACATACATAAAATGCACAAATATTAAGAGTACTGTTCAATGAGTTTTGACAAGTATATACACCCTGGTATCCACCAAGCAATCAGGATCCAGAACATTTCCACCACCCCTAACATTTCCCTTGGGCCCCTTCCCAATCAGTCTCTACTCCAAGGCAACCACTGTTCTGATTTCTGTGTCTGTAAATTAGTTTTGCCTGTCCTTGAACTTCATATAAGTGAATCATACATTATGTCCTTTTTTGTGCATGGCTTCATTTGTTCAGCATAAGAACAAATAAAGTCAGTGAGATCTATCCATGTTGTAGCCTGTAGCATTAGTGTGTCTCTTTCACTGGCTAAGTAGTATTCCATTGTATGACTATACTTATACCATGACTTGTTTATCCATTCTCCTATCGAAGGACATTTGGTTTGTTTTTGATTTTTTAACTCTCATGAGTAAAGCTGCTATAGACATAAGTGTACAACATAAGTTTATGAGTCTTTTGTGTGAACATACCTGCTCATTTTGCTTGGGTAGAGACCTAGGAGGGTGATTAGAAGCCTATGTTTTTGATTCATGTATTATAAAAACCATAAGATATAGGTCGTGATAAGATAGCCTTGATAAAGTCATTTTTATTATAGTTGGAAACGTTCGCAGGGAGAATAAACTAGCTCTCTAAGTAAAATATAAAAAAATAACATTCTTCTGAAGGTTTAGTGGTAGACATTAGAATGGTTCTCTGTATTCTAGCAAATGATTTGCTCCACACTGCAACCCAGAGAAGCAGACAAGGCAGACAGCACGGTCGCACCCATTTTGTAATGAAGAAGCAAACTCAGGTGACCTGCCCAGCTCCCTTCTGAGCCTGGGTGGATGCTGCAACTCAGCAGGCCACAGACTGGGGAGTAGAGCTTTCTCCTGTCCCTCCACAGCTTCATCTTCCTGGGAGTGTGAGGATTTTGAAATTACACAGCTCGAAGTATGATTATAAGATGAGACTGCTATGTTAAAATAAAAACACACACATCCAAAGGATGGTTCATAGAAAGTAATTACCTTTGGAAATATATTCTTATATATATGCTGCCCTTTCCAAAAAGAGATTTTAGTATTGATATTTTAGACATAATATTCCAGAAATAGTTTATAAACCACTGCGGAAAATTTGTCTGATTTTTCTTCGATCACTCTTGTTTTTGTCCAAATATGGCAGTAGCCATTAAGTCATATGTTTTTATCATCAGACCTCTCTGCAGATGCCTTTTGCTTATTTCTTTAAAAAAAAAAATCCTCCCTCAAAGGTGAAAAGATTGCCAGTGTTGCTATTCTAGCAGCAGAAGGAATGAAACTCTGTAAGAAGTTTTGCATGGTGGCCTTATAATTAGAGTAGGTGTATAACCCTCCCCAGGAGCAACTTGAAAGGAAGCAAAGTTTTCTTGGATGTGTTAAATTCTGCAGTGTTCATTTAAAAAGGATTTGCACAATTTAAAACCCATCCCTTGTTGTTGAAGCAAGTTTAAGACATCTACCAATGTCTAACTCAAAGGAATAATGAAGGATCTTAAGTATTTTTTTAATATTCAAGTGCAAGATCATGTATTCAGAGATAAAACACAAATACAAAGATAAGATAGGCAGTAACTGACAGGCACAAGAACAATTAGCACTTAAATAAGATTTGACTAAAGTTCTCTGATCTCCATTCCAGGTATCAAAATAAACTAACAGTGCCGGGCGCGGTGGCTCACTCCTATAATCCTAGCACTCTGGGAGGCCGAGGTGGGCGGATCGTTTGAGCTCAGGAGTTCGAGACCAGCCTGAGCAAGAGAGAGACCTCATCTCTACTAAAAAATAGAAAGAAATTAATTGGCCAACTAAAAATATATATATATATGTAAAAAAATTTAGCTGGGCATGGTGGCGCATGCCTGTAGCCCCAGCTACTCAGGAGGCTGAGGCAGGAAGATGGTTTGAGCCCAGGAGTTTGAGGTTGCTGTGAGCTAGGCTGATGCCACAGCACTCTACCCAGGGCAACAGAGTGAGACTCTGTCTCAAAAAAAATAAATAAATAAACTAACAACAAAGATGTGTTCGTGGAGAGGGAGACAGTCCCTGGAGTGAACGTGAGATAATTCTCTAATATCTTTGTTAAAAGTTAACCCAGTTCTGAGATCTATTAATTAGATTATGTCATTCCCGAGTGTTAAGCAATAATGATGCAAATCAATCCAACCATATGCAGGCATCCTCAAACTACGGCCCACCACGGGCCACATGCGGCCGCCGAGGACATTTATCCGGCCCGCCGGGGGTTTTTGCCACTGCTGCCTGTCCTGCTTAGCAGCCGACTGGTCCCGGGCCCACAGTGCGCATGTGTGGAATGTGCGCCGCACTCTCCAACGGTCTGAGGGACAGTGAACTGGCCCCCTGTTTAAAAAGTTTGAGGACCCCTGAATAGAGTATGATGAAGATCTTTGCAGAGGAAATGTTATGTTCCAGAACAAACAGAGCAGGCAGTGTGTATCATAACATTTATTAAACTCTTTCCAAATGCCCTCTTGGTTTTGTGCATTCAACTTGTCAGAGTCCCCATCTGTAACCCCCTTTATCAACAGAGCTAGTTTGGTCCCTATATCCTTGTCTGGTGTGGTTTCATTCAAAGCCTTTCCCCCACCCACCTGCCCTTCTCCACTGCATTCTTCCTCTGCATTTTAAAGATGTTCCTTTGTACTCTCGGCACAGCGGGCAGAGTGATCCTGTTAAAACCTAAGTCATATTGCGTCAGCCTCCTTCTCAGAACCCTCTGTGGTCTCTCATATCATTCAAAGTAGAAGTTCCAAGTCCATTCAGCAGCAGGCAATGCCCACAATCTGGAACCCCCAATGCCACTGCCTCTCCCTGCTGTTCGCCTTGCTCACTGGGCTCCAGCCACACTCCTCCTTCCTGCTCTTGAACACACCTGGTGCATGCTGGCCACAGTGCCTTTGCACTTGCTCTTCTCTCTGACTGCAAGTGCTCTTCCCTCAAACCTCCATGTGGCTCCTTTACTCATTCCCTTCAAGTCTTTATTCAGCAGTTACATTTTCAGGGAGGCTCAAACTGCCTTTCCCACGCACAGACACACACATTTCCAATCCCCCCTTCCTGGCTGTACTTTTTACCTTAGCATTTACATGTACTTAACAGACATATTTTACTATTTGTCTTTTGTGTTGTCCATGTCCCCCACAAAATGTGAATATCTTAAGGGCAAGAATATGGTTTTTTTTCTTGGCAAACATTTTATTTATTTTTAGAATCAGTGTTTTTATTTATTAGTTTGTTTATTTATTAGAGATGGGTCTTGCTATGCTGCCCAGGCTGGACTGAAACTCTTTTGCTCAAGCTATCTCCTGCCTTAGCCTCCTGAAAAGCTGAGATTACAGGCACATGCCACTGCACCTGGCTTGTTTCTAATTTTTAAGTAATTCACAAACTTACAAAAATAGTCAAACTGTTCAAAGGGGTATGGAATGAAATGTAAGTGTCCCTTCCATGCCAGACACCCTGTCTCTTCCTAAGACACCACCACAGCTCATGGTTTTTAGAGTTAACTTTCTGGAGATCTTCTCTGTGTTTATATGGATAAGTATCAGCACACGTGTGTGTGTGTGTGTGTGTGTGTGTGTACACATACAATTACTCAAATGGTAACATACTCTACATACTGTTCTGCCCTATGCTTTTGTCATTTAGCAATATTCTTGAGATCATCTAATATCAACACATTGATCTGCCTCATTCTTTTTAATGTCTTTGTAGTATTTCAAATTGTGAATATTGATAATTTATTTAACTGGTCTCCCCAGTGAGCACATAGGTTGTCTCCAGTCTTTTGCTACAAAAACAAAAATTGACTACACTATGCTTCAGTGCCTGTACTTATACATATATCTGTGCATCTATGTGCCTATGTGCCTGTATTATCTGTAAGATAAATTCCTAAGAGTGGAATTTCTGAGTCAAAAGGTATGTGCTGTTTAAATATTTTTGTAGGTTTCACAAATTTCCCTCTAAAAACATTACACCTATTTGCAATCCCCATAGTAATTTTTTATTGTTAACTATAAGCACGATGTTGTACAGCAGATTTCTAGAAATTTCTCATCTTGCATAACCAAAACTTTATACGCACTGAACAGCAAATCCCGCATTCCCCCTGCCCACCCCAGACACTGGCCACCACCGTTCTATTTCTGTCTATGGATTTGACTACTTTAGATAACTTTTATAAGTGGAATCGTGTTGTGCTCATTTTTCTGTGACTGGCTTATTTCACTTAGCACAATGTCCTCCCTGTCCCTCCACTGTGTTGCATATGACAGGATTTCATTCTTTTTTAAGGCTGAATAATATTCCATTGCATGTATATACCACATTTTCTTTATCCATTCATCCATCAGTGGACATTTAGGTTGTTTTCATATCTTCACTATTGTGAATAATGCTTCAGTGAACATGAGAATGCAAATATCTCTTTGAGATCCTGATTTCACTTCTTTTGAAATAAATGTCCAGAAGTGAAATTGTTGGATTATATGGTAGTTCTATGTTTTAATTTTTTGAGGAAGCTCCATACTGTTTTCCATAGTGGCTACACCATTCTACATTCCCACCAGCAGTGCACAAGAGTTCCAATTCCCCATATCCTCATCAACAGTTCTGATTTTTGTTTTGGTTTTTATGATGACTGTCCTAACAGATTTGAGGTAATATCTTCTTGTGGTTTTGATTTCTATTTCCCTAATGGTTAGTGATGTTGAGCATCTTTTCCTATACCTGTTGGGCATTTGTATGTCTCCTCTGGAGAAATGTTTATTTCGGTCCTCTGTAAGGGTAGGAATTTTATGTCTGTTTTGTCACTGTTGTATTCTGAGCTCCTAGAACTGCCTGGCAAATAGTAGGTGCTCAATAAATATTGAATGAACAAATGAGCATAATGAATGAATGAGCAAGTGAATGTTGCATTAATACTTCCTTAACACTGCTGCCTTAAGAGCTGCTTTTGTGTTCTTTTTTTGTAGGCAGTATTCCAAGCCTGGCTTTGGGGGCAACTCCTGCCTCTCCAAGTTCAGATTCTCTTCTTCACACTCACCTCCTCCTCGCCACTCTAAGCCACTCTCCAAATTTCTTGTTTTATAACTTGAGTACATAATATTCATACATAAGCTTATTGAATCTCAGTATCTTTATTGGTCTATAGAAGCAATTATATTACATCCTTTCCTCCTCTGTTAGCTCCACTATGTTTCCAGTTTCCACAACATTCTCCATGTGTGTCCACCCCCCTCCCCCAGCAAGCTGCTTGAAGTGGAGGGATCAGTTCTGATCTCCCAGTGACCAGTACAGTGGCTCATACAGACGTGTGAAGGTGTCCATTGCATGGCTTTTGAAATGAATGTGATGTAACTTTTAAAAATTAATAGAACTTTCTAGAGCAGTTTTACGTTCACAGCAGAATTGAGCAGAAAGTCCCCACTCACTCCTCCCCCTCCGCTAGCCTCCCTGACTACAGTGTCCTGCACCATGTGGTATCTTTGTTACAGTTGATGGACCAGCATGGACACAGCCTCATCACCCAGAGCCCACAGTTCACCTTAGGGTCATTCTTGATGTTGCACACTCTGTGCGCTTGGACAGATGTATAGTGACATGTGTCCACCATTGTACCTTCATACAGAGGAGTTTCACTGCCTTAAACATCCTCTGTGCTCTCCCTGTTCATCCCTCCCTCTCCCCCTTACTCCTGGAAACCACTGACATTTTTACTGTCTCCATAGTTTTGGAGACATTTTCCGGAATGTTGCATAGTTGGAATCATATTGTATGTAGCCTTTTCAGATTTGCTTTTTTGACTTAATAATAATATGGTTTAATTCTGAGTCATCTTGGCTCTATGAAGTTTGATATTTTTGTCTTCCTTTGACTAAAGATACTAATAGATAAGGAATAGGTACTTTCTGAGTTTCAGGGGGCAAAAATATAAACTGAATGAGTAGCTAAAAAATGAAATATTCACTAAACTGTTCATGATATTTAAGGAATTAAGTGAACGTATTTACTTTCTGCTGTGTTCTCTCCCCTTCTTTCTAAGCTTGCCACGAAGTGGGTGATTCATCTGTTGTTGGATTAAAGTATTTGCTTCTTGGTGCCATACACAAATGTCTAGGCAACTCAGAAGACGCTATTCAGGTAAACTGTTAATGTTGTCATGGCTAAATCCTGAACACCTACGCATGTGCTTAGGAATAAGAAAAATTAAAAAGCATTAAAACAAAACCTCCCACTGTAATATGCACTTTATCCACTTGATTTGATTAAAGCTGTCTTCTCAGATGCCGGAAGCTGGTTAAGACTAGTTTTTAATGTAACTTCAGATTCTTAGACTACTTCTTTATATCTGGGCTTCTTTTCTAGCACTCGCTATTTATCAAAGATGACAGTCTCAACTGGAGAGAGGAGGAAGTGAGGAGACAGGCAGTTTTGAAGGAGCAGAATGAAGCTTCATAGTTAGACAAAACCAAAAATGATCAGACGTAATGTTCAGTATATGTTCACTTTTCTGTGAAACTGCAGATCACGGATGCAGTACTGGAAGTGAGATCTAGAAATTTATTAGCTTAGGATAGTCTAGTACGTATTATATGAAAAAGAACCATTAATTATTTTCAAATATAGTTGGAGGGATTTTTCTAACCAAGTTTTTGGTTCCATTGGTTTTTTTTGAAGAAGTATATCCCAGTGTTACTTTGACTACTCTTTGAAAGAATTCATGTATAGTATTAGAACACTTTTGACTTTTAAATCCTAGAATGTTAATATACTTGGATTGTAATTTTAAATTAATCTTTCAGTATGGGGTTATGATAGTTATTGCAAGCTCTAAATAGCTGATTTTAGATCAAATGCTGAAGTGCCAGCAAGATACAGTCAAGACAAATGTCAAGAGATGGTTCTTGGCTTGTGTGTTTTCTATTTTAAATATTGAAATGGGGTGTTTAGACTTTCAGATGCAGATAAAGATGTTCTGAGCAATAAGATCAGTAGAGGCTGGTGCGTCCACTGGAAAAATAAGTAGCGCAAATTAGGCAGACTGATAGCATATTCTAGGGGAAGCTTCCAGACGAGCATGTAGACGACATCTGAGATATGGATGGGAAGGAATGAAGATGAGGAAAGAAGAGACAATTTGACCTGGAAAACAAAAAGAAAATGAGTTCCCCTTCCCACCTCCAGAAGACTGTGATAAGTAGGAAAATGAATTCATTCCAGTAACATGTGTATTATTTCAGTTCTTTCAGCGAGCTGTTAAAGATGAGTTGTGTCGTCAGAATAACTTATACGTTCAGCCATATGCCTGCTATGAACTTGGCTGTCTTCTACTAGACAAACCGGAGGTAAGATCATATACGTAAATATATTTTAATAATGTTCATCAACAAAAATGTACAAGTGAGCAGGCACAAAGCATCTTTCATTTAAAATAAATGGATTGAACATAGTGTTCTTCATTTTGTTTTCCTGATTTCACATAGGGTGAGTCCAAGAAGCTAGTAATCCTATCTTACTGTCTTTAAGGAGGTCATTTCTTCTCTAGAATTCAAATTAGAGTTATGCATCTCTTAACAACAGGGATATGTTCTGACACGTGCATCACTGTGCGAACACCATAGAGTGAACTTATACATACCTAGAAGGTATCGCTAATACATACGTAGGCTATGAGGTATAATGTATTGCTCCTAGGCTACCAACCTCTACAACATGTTACTGTACTAAATACTGTAGGCACTTGTAACATAAGGGTGAGTATTTGTGTATCTAAGTGTATCTACACATAGAAAAGATACAATAAAAATATAGTATAAAAGGTAAAAAATGGTATACTTATACAGGGCACTTTGAATAGAGCCTGCAGAAATGGAAATTGCCAGTGAGTATGTGGTGAGTGAATATGAAGGCCTAGGACGTTACTCTGTACTACCGTAGATTATAAACATTGTACATTTAGGCTACACTAAATTTATAAACAATATTTTTCTTTCTTCAATAATAAATTAACCTTAGTTTACTGTACCTTTTTTACTTTACAAACTTTTAAATTTTTTGTAACTTTTATAAAAACAATTTAAAATACAAATACATTATACAGTTGTACAAAAATATTTTTTCTTTACATCCTATTCTATAAACATTTTTCTATTTTTCTAATTTTTACTTATTATTATTCTTATTATTATTTTGAGACAGAGTCTCATTCTGTTGCCAAAGCTAGAGTGCAATGGTGTTATCATAGCTCACTGCAACCTCAAACTCCTGGCCTCAAGCAATCCTTCTGCCTCAGCCTCCCTAGCAGCTAGGACTACAGGTTTGTGCCCCCACACCTGGCTAATTTTTCTATTTTTTGGAGAGGCGAGGGTCTCACTATGTTGCCCAGGCTAGTCTCGAACTCCTAGGCTCAAGCAATCCTCCCACCTCAGCCTCCCAAAGTGCTAGGGTTACAGGTGTGAGCCACCAGCCCTCGCCTATATTTACTTTTTAAACTTTTTTGTTAAAAGCTAAGACATAGACACATACATTAGCCTAGGCCCACCCAGGGTCAGAAACATCAGTATCACTGTCTTCCATCTCCATATCTTGTTCCACTGGAAATTCTTCAGGGGCAGTAACATGCATGGAGCTGTCATCTCATAATATAACAATGCCTTCTTCGGGAATGCCTCCCGAAGGACCTGCCTGAGGCTGTTTTAGTTTTTTTATGAGTAGAAGTACACTATAAAATAACAATAAAAAGTACAGTATAGTAAATACATAGACCAGTAACATAGTCATTTATTAAATACTATCATTATCAAGTATACCTAATTATATGTGCTAGACTTTTATACGACTGGCAGCACAGTAAGTTTGTTTATACCAGCGTCACCACAAACAAGTGAGTAATGCTTTGCACTGTGACAACGTGACAGCAGGACAACATCCCTAAGCGATAGGAATTTTTCAGCTCCATTATAATCTGTGGGACCACTGATATATGTGGTCTGTCATTGACCAAAACATCCTTATGTGGTGCATGACTGAACAAACGTAACTTTTTAGACAAAGATTCATTTGAGAGAAAATCATTGCCTTTTTCAGATGGTATGATATGGTGTAGTATGCTTCATTCAGAAGAACACAGAATTGTGTTATGATTCTAGCTTTGCCATTTATTTCAATATATAATGCTGCTTATGTTACTTAACCATATACTTTCTTTCTAATCTATAAAACAAGATTAAAAAATACCTGCTTTGCCAATGTAATAAAGATTATAGTGAGAATCAATGCAAGTAATGTATATAATTACTTTAAAATTTTTAGAATACCAAACAAATGTAAGTTGACAGTTACTATTAAACTATATATTTATGTTAGTACAATGGGGTAGGTTTTTCCAGTTTGTTTTAATAGGATTTTAATAGTGCCCAAACTTGCTTGGTATCTTCTTTTAGGAGCTCAATATGAGCTTCATATATTAGCTTTATAAAATTTTAATTTTCAGTAAATTTAACTCAATCTTCAAATATATGAGCTTTCCAAACATTGAACTACATCAACAGAAATGGCTCTAGCCTAATTCTTAAATATGTATCCTATCTCGCCAATGATGGGCTTTTAATTGGAAAGTCTTTTAATTTGAAAGTCTAATTTTAACAAAACAGACAATGTGGTTTTTATGAATTTGGATAGAAACTTCTAAAACTATATTCTTTATTTTAATGAAATTTTTGCTTTTCATGTAGTCTTAATATATATATATACACACACATACACACATACATAAAAATATAACAACAGTGGCCTATTTCTTGATGTAATGCCTTCAAAAGGAAATATGAACCAGGTGTGGTGGTGCTTGACTCAGGAGGCTGAGGTGGGAGGATCACTAGAACCCAGGAGTTTGGGGCCAGCCTGGGTAACATAGCAAGACCCCATCTATAAACAAAAAAAAAGGAGATAGAACTATCTTATTTACTGACTTCATATAAAGCCTTTTGATTATCATTAATTTTAGTTGTTTAGTATGATTTTAACTTAAAGAAGACCTTAGATGTTGCCTTTTATAGACTAATAGTGAAGACTTTCTGAAAAATTGTTTATCAAATAATGTCTTCATGTAAACTGTTAATAAACATCTTTACATTAAAGAGAATTGGATTCATTATACTTGAACAGTTGACTCTGCTATGTCTACTGTGAATTGTTTTAATTAACATATCCTCCTTTTATAACATTTTCTGTTTGAGCATATATAAATATTAAGAAATAATATGTTTTTCTTATATTCATAGACTGTAGGAAGAGGCAGAGCTCTTCTTCTTCAAGCAAAGGTAAAAATCCTGAATCTACCTTTTCCCAGTGACCCTTCCTATCCTGTGCAGGGTACACCTGAGTCTGAATTCAAGAAAGTCTGTGATGGGGTGTTCTGGTTGATAATATTTCTGGAAAGGAGAAGTGATAGCTAATTGAATCAGTGAGCATTTCATTTTTAAGTGAAATTACCAAGATCATAAGAAACTCCTACGAAATCATTCATCCCGCTATAGAAATACTCTAGTCTTAGTGTAGGAAAATCACTTTTGATTTCTTATCTACGTTCTTGAATTAAGAATTCCCAACAGTAACATACATTGAGCACAACCTAAGACTACGATTTCAAGGATCACTTGAGGAAATTTTTCCAAAGGAAACATTATTGACGTTCAGTTGACAGTTTTGAAATGAACACAGAGTTTGAGTTTTGGCGAATAAGAAAATCAAGTGGACGTGAAGCCTTTACTAGGAGCGTAAGGGATTTTACTTTGGAAAGTACACAAGTTAGTGTGGTTTGCGCTGCAGTGCCCTGGGCGGGCTTAGCTAGCAGAGTCTGTAAATATCTTTCTTTGCTCTTAACAGGAGGATTTCTCTGGCTACGACTTCGAAAACAGATTGCACGTCCGCATCCATGCTGCTCTGGCCTCTCTGAGGGAACTGGTTCCTCAGTGACAGACCCGGCTTGCCCGCTCTGTCCCTCCCCACCCAGGGTCTGCACTTTAAAATAAAAGCAGAGGACAAAGCTCTTGTGAAGATCGGCTTTTCTTCTGAAAACCACCTGTGCCAGGCACACATTTTCCCAGTTAAGCTGACATATTAAAGATCTCCCCTTTTAAACATATAGTTAAAAATAATAATGGTGATGATGATGATAATAACTAACCACCTGGGGAGGGGGTTAAGTGACCTTGTTCAAACATTTTAGTTTTGTGATTTATTATTTTTAAAATAAAATCGAACTAAATATTCAACCTATGATCTTGGAGGAACGCCTACCTTAAGCACATATCTGAATGGGTAATGTTACGAGGTAATAATTGTAAAATTATTAACAGTATCATGACATAGCATTTATAGTGTGTTTTGAAAAATAAAAGTGCTTTCTAGTGTTTTACTTTATCCTCAGCATAGTCCCGTGAATCATGTAGCACAGATATTCTTTTTTTTTTTTTTTTGAGACAGAGTCTCACTCTGTTGCCGGGGTTAGAGTGCCGTGGCGTCAGCCTAGCTCACAGCAACCTCAAACTCCTAGGTTCAAGCGATCCTCAGCCTCCCAAGCAGCTGGGACTACAGGCATGCACCACCATGCCTGGCTAATTTTTTCTATATATTTTTAGTTGGCCAATTAATTTATTTCTATTTTTAGTAGAGACGGGGGTCTCGCTCTTGCTCAGGTTGGTTTTGAACTCCTGACCTTGAGCGATCCACCCGCCTCGGCCTCCCAGAGTGCTAGCATTACAGGCGTGAGCCACCGCGCCCGGCCGTAGCACAGATATTCTTATCCCCATTTTATAGGCGATGAAACTCAGGCACAAAAAGGCTAATTGGCTTATCCCAATTAATTATTCCTATTATCAGCAGAGCAATGAATAGAGAGCAGATTTCCTGACCACCAACCAAATATTATTTTATTGTAAAAATAATACAAGTTAATAACCCAGAATTCCATGTTTTACTTAAAGAACAAACACTCTTCAACTGAAGTTATGTCATCAGAAATATTCATCTCCAGCTTGTCCATTTTGTAAAATGTTTCAAAGTGATGAACACTTATTTTCCTTTGAAAGCCAACCAAGTAGGAGCAAATAGGAGATAATTTTACAACCAAAAGTATAACCCTTTTGCTAATCTATTAGAAAGCCTAGTCTATAGATTAGGCAAATAATGCCTACATTTAGGTGTTTCCCTTTCTTTGTGAAAATTGTCTAATTACTAACTTTTGGAAATCTTTTAATAATTACTTGAAAAGGCTATTCTTGAATGAACATAGATTTTTTTGCCTCAAAATATTTAATGGTGAAACATTTGCTGGGCTGTATATTGCCAAGCTTGAATCATTTTTCCCTTAGCTCAGGTTATTAGATATTATAAAAGGAATTCAAAGGTATTTTTTTATCCTTCATTGCTGATTTTTATTGTCATTTTATTTACCTACATGCCCAGTACTGCACACCTGTGGTTTTGAAGACTCTAAATACCTCAGTCACTTTTAAGAATCTCTGCTCAATCTTAAGGTTAGATTTTTACCAATTTTGTATTGAGCTAAAGGATATTGTTTTCGAGTATCATTTATTTACATACCTTTTTGGCTGAAGCACTGTCTCATGATGTTAGTATTTTAATTTTTCTTTTCAAAATAAAACATGAGAAAAGCAGCTATAACATTGGCAAATTTAATCTGATTTAATCTTTTTGTGAGGGAATGATCATTTCTTTGAAAGAAGTTTTTATTTCTGACTGACTTTGACTAAACTATATTCATGTTTCCTCATCTGTTACTGACCACTTCTTAATGGACTGTTTCCAAAGTGTTTATTCACGTTGACTTTCTTCCTGATGTGAATTCTGTGTGGATTTTAGGTAATAGCGAGAAAAGATTGCTGTCCTACATTCAGTGAATGAGTACATCCAGAAGCCAAAAAGAGAACATTTTTCTGAAGAGAAATATTAGTGTCCAAGCATATTGGATACCTGGTCTCATCTAGACTGAAAGGAAGAACATTATGAATCTTTAAAATATGGCCACAGCCATTTTGTTCTCTTCTTAATCTACAATGTAGGTGACAAACTTTTCTGTTGTACTTGTGGAATATTCCGAATCATGAAGTTCTTGCTTCAGAGTTCATTCTTTTTTGAATTTCCAGTTCAAATATTGTTTGAACTATCATTCCGTATTCAAAGATCACATAAGGTCCTTTGCTTTTGAATTTTTTAAAAATCGATTTCTGCCTGCTTAAAAAATTTACTTTTATTTCCCCATAGAGATTTCAGGATTTCCAATAAGTTTGTGTTCAGCTCATTGAACTGGATAGACAACTTTGCAACACCATCTAGTAGGTTTTTCTTTACTAGTCAAAGCATAGATCTGTTCAAAAACAATCTATCCTAGGCTTGGTACAGACAGCCCCAGTGGTGCGTCTGTGCTAACATGGCGGTAGACCATGGAGAGTGGGTGGATGGTGATTCCGGACTCCACAGGGTGAGTACACTGTACCATTAGGCTGACTGAAGTGTGAGTACATTTTGCATTGAGTAATTCTAACAGTTATCTGGCCTGCGTGCTATGACTCATCCACCCTGTGCATTGATTGTGATCTGCCTGGTAACTTGGTTTGGTGTAAACTGCTCTTTACCCCTTGCTGAAGAAGAAAATAATCATATGAGTGGAACTATTTGCATCTATGTGTGCTTTCTTTTTTTATGTCACTACTCCTTCCCCTTTCCTATTTTGGAGGCTCTCAAATGGATCTTCTAATTTATAAATGTCAAATATATTTTTGTATTAGATTGTGCCTATGATGAGAGAAATCTTTGATGTATATTTTATGTATGCTGAAAACATTTTTATAATTTGACACACTGGAGGCATGGCCTAGTAATAATAATGTAATATGTACCTTGCTGGTTAATATGTTTAAGATTTTACCTTTTGGGGGATTAGGTATGTTTTTTGTTTTAGCACTTGACAGCCAAGTCTTCTACTGAGTAAAGAACTATAACTTTTAGGTGTCACAGAACATTCGAATATTTATTGTTACATCTTGTAGAAGTCAATTATTTATAGAATTTGTACTTTTATATTTCTGCCAACTTAAAGGACAATGCATATTTGATTTTTAAAATGCACACATACACACATATTTCCTTTGCTGTGTAAAATTTTCCAGTTTATTTCTTCCTTAAGCAAATCATGACAGCAAGTATTCAAATATGGCTTTATGCTATGAAGATATACATTCACAAAGTCATGCGGTACTGTTTTGGTTTCTGTGGATGGTATATTTTGTAGAAAAAAAATTGTTAAACCCTGATCATCCAAGAAGATACATAGTAAAGGCAGATGACTTAGAAGCTAAGCAGAGGAAATACAAAAAGAGCAAAGGACGGGGGAGCAAGAGAATAGAAAGTTGGTCCATAACACATGTGCCCCTCCTTCAGTCAAGTGTGTAAAAATCAGCAAGGGCACAGTTTAACTGGCTTTCTGATGAAAACTAGCAAGGAGCTGAGCTCTATAACCTAGTTGACTTGGGTATGAAATAGAAACAACACACTTGTAACCCAGGTGTAAATAATGCTTAATTTCTAGGTTCTATAATAGGTAGGGGTTGGAAGACATTTTTAACCAGCTCCTGGGAAGATTCTAATGCAGATGGTCTGAATTAAAGAAACATTGCCCTAGGTCATCTTTTGTTAAGTACTTAGTAAATCTGGGAGAAGAGTCAAACACAAACAGAATTATGTGGTAAGCTTAAGCTCAGTGTTTATCATGGGGTCACTGAGGGAATGCTTCTAACCCATTGGTTTCCTAAAGTAGGAGATTTCTGAGTTGAGTTTTAAAGGATAAGAAGGATGTAGTCAGATGAAAATGATGGCTGGAGGGGCATCCCAGGCCTTGGACCTGATGAGCAAAAACACAGAGGTGACAAACAGCATGTGTGTTCATGTCTCTGGAGAGTCAAGCGGGAACCAAATGGTGAGAGATGAGGTATGCAGAAGCCACACCAAGCACCCTGAACTTCTGTAGGGTAGGATTTGGAGTGTGGGGAGGGGGACAGTAGAAAACAAGGTAGATTTGCTTGTTAGATCACTAGTGGCCAAAGGGAAATGAACACATGGACAAGAAGATTGTGGAACCACATCAAATCATTAGGAGTTCAAGAAATCAAAGCAGCAAATGGGGCAGTGATTTGAAAACTCTTGTTTAAATGTTTTCACTGTCACAATCTGCATTTCAGAGTGACTCAGACAAAATAGTCACTGAAGAAATGAAAGAGTAAAGGTTTGCCTTCTGAGTCAGGTATTTCTGCATAGTACGTGACACCTAATTGGGTGTTCAAGATGATTAGGCTAAACAAGATTAGGCTAAACAACCACAAAGGTCCCTGATTCCAAATGACACCATAAATAGGGTCTCTAGTGTTTGTACTTAGGGTTTTTATTAGCTCAGTTCATTGTTCCTTTGACAGTTAAATGTATTATAAACCAAATCATCAGAGATCATAACAGCATCATTTCACTTTTATTTACACTACCAAAGTAGGGCTGGAGGCAAGTGATGAAGGATGAAAATACACCATCTGTAGAGATATCAACATAGTAAGTCTTAGAGCATTTCTCCTTTAAATATGTAATCTTCATGAAGAGGGAGCTTGTCTGGCACTCAGTAATAATTATTAAATGGATTCATGAATTGCCCCAGAATGTGCCGTCGGTAACATGGATGTCGACGGAGGCGTTCACATTGCCTTTTATTGCACAGTGCTCTGGATTCTTAATTTTTTTCTGACTTAAAAAAAAGGTTTTTTGTTTGTCAGATATTTGCCCTGACGATGCTATTTAACGGTTGGCTTACAGTGTGGTTCTTGTTGCTTTTAAACATTTGAAACGGCTGCTTGGAATCCGACAATCATCATTACGGTGTTATTTAACGCCCAGCACAAATACTCGGAGTAGCGAGGGGGCATTTTTGAGGTCACGTTCCTTCAGTTTGACAAAACTCAGCTGAAGTTACTCACAGTACTCGCTGATGAGGAGTTAGGGGGATAGATTTTGTCTGATCCTAATTATGGAGAAATAGAAGCTTCAGGATTAATGCTAAACTCTCATTCCGCAGGGCAGTTTCTCGAGAAGAAAAGTGCTCTGTTGCATAAAATTATTGGCTCCCTTTGTGTTTACACCGTGGCAGAAATTATCGTTCGTGTAGGTGACCCAGTAGTTTGTGGGGCGAGTAGTAGTGTGTGGAAAGGAGACGCAGAGACGGCAAGACAGAACTGCTACAGATCTATTTCTCTTTCCTGCCAAACCGTCTCTTATTTTAGACTGAGCACCAAACGCACATAGGAAGGCGCCCTGCCCTGCTCCCGGCCGTTTGAAAACGCCAGTTTGCCTACTCGAGTTAGCGTTTAGTCAGAAAAGGCGAAACGCGCCGGCCTCGCCAACGAGTTCCGGCCTTTGTCCCTTCCGCCTCCCTATTGGCTGGGGCTGCCGTGGCCCCGCCCCCTTCCGTGGGGCCCGGAGCCTCCCGCGAGCGCACATGGCTCTGTGACGCAGGCCCGGGCGTCTCCGCCGGTATAAAAGGTCCGCGGTCCCGCGGTATCCTTCAGGAGCCGCCGGCAAGGGGGCAACGAGGAAGCTTTCTAGAGCGTAGCCGGGAAGGAGAAGGTGGGGCGAGAAGACACAGCCTGCGGCCGAGAGGCAGTTACGCCCTCTGGGCATCTCGCGTGCTGGGAGAGGAGGACTGAACCTCAAGTGTCTGGGAAGGCAGAAGGTCCCCAAAGGGGGAGACCTGGGGGCGGGACTGGCCCACACCCGCGAGTGCGGCGCCGCGACGCCGGCGCCCTTATGGCCGGGCTCCGGGGGGCCGCCGCCTGCCCTCCTGAGCGAGCCGACGCTGAATCGGCACGCCGGGTCCCACCCACACTTCACTGTCCTCTCAAACAAACTGCGAAACTGTCAGTGACAGCGGGGCCCGCACACCCCAGCCGAGGTCTTCAGGGAGTGAGTGGTGTGTGCCACTTATTTTCGTTTCTGTGGCTCTGAAGTCCCCACTCGCTTCCTCAAAGGCGTGGTTTTCTTGCCCAGCGTCAAGCCTGTGGTAGTGGGTAATTGGAAGTTTACAATTTGGCGCGGGGCTGGGGAGGGTTTAAGTTTTTTGACAGGTATTCTTGAAGAGATTTGGGGAGAATTATTAAGCTGTCACTTTTAAACGTCCCTAACGTCCGTATTTGTGACGGTGCGTTTTACCCGTTGATGGTCATCCTTGGTGTCACAGTATTTGTCAGCTTGCTCAGGATGGTTCTTTGGGTCGATGTTCAGCATCCCTGGTCTCCACACGTTCCCAAAGTGGGGTGAGATACAGCAGGAGCGAGGCCGCTGTCCCCGCAGTTGGTCGCTCTGTCCCCCTGCTGGCTCCTGCTCTCAACTTCCAAAACAGCCTACTACTCATCTTGGGGGACTTATTAAAAACTTATTTTTATGTACAATATATGTATGTATAAGTATATCTGTCATACATATATTATTATTACTGCCTATGTCCCTTAGCATTTAGCTTGGGGGCCTGCCGAAATTGCGCTTCTGATTCTGTCAAATGGTTTAATTCAGTAAAGCTCCTGTTGAATGATACTCAGGAAGTTTTCATTAAGGTACACTTAATTATAATATATTCTGAAAGGGTTTGCTTTGGGCAATACAAATTCATTTTGTCCTGACATGTTTTTGGGGAGAAGATGAAATGTATTTTTTTGAAAAATATATTCAACATTTTTCTATGACACATTAGTTACTTTATGTTAGAAGCTGGCCCCTTGTATGATTGTAACTAAACTGTGCCACTTGGCCCCATGAAACTCGTTACTCTCTTTACCCTGGGGATGTTGTTGAGGACATGGTTCATTATATCACACTATTCTCTTTAGAAGGACCCATGGGAGAAATTTCTCCTGGGTCTCAGCATCTAGAAAAGCTGTGATTCTCCCAAGCAACTGATTTTTTTTTCTTTCACCTCAGGAAACCTGAATCATTTACCATCTGTTTCCTATCTTTTGATAGCTGCTTGGTAGCTAAGGGACTGATTTGATACCCATCTCTATCATGGTGAAGGACCTGTGGCTTCATCCTATTTTTCCTATCATAATTTTTCCCTTACCACTGAATGGATTTCCTTAAATATTTAATTTTGTTTCTTATATGTATTTATAAGCCTTAGATAATTTTTTAGAATGAGACAGAGCACACACACATACAGTTTTGGGTGACATCCTTTGCAACTCTGAGAATTACAGGTTGGCCTGTGCAATACCCTTGGTACCATTAAAAGCCAGAAAGGCAGAAAGAGGAGGACTTAAGGGAAAATTAGGACAGGTTAACCACTTCGGTACGGCGCTCACTGGCTGCGAAACCTTGCCCACAGCCGGCACTCACAATCCGCACGATAGTTTGTGTTGTGCATTGACAACGAATCCGTTTTGCTCTTGTGTGATGAGGAAAGCTTTAAAGCACTGAAAGCTTGTTTTACTTTACAGGCAGCTTTGCTTGTAATGTAAATGACAATAGGTAACATATACATATATGTTTTCATTACGTTATTTTTAAATGTTCACAATTTTATTTTGATAAATGAAAAATTAGAAAAGTCATATCACGGCTGTCGGCTAAAGTCGACGCTCGGCTGTGCGC
>CAUYPO010070602.1:0-44351 GCA_963574435.1 Cheirogaleus major
AAAAAAAAAAAAAAAAAAGATAAAAAATAAATAAAAATTTGTTTGGCTGGGCACAGTGGCTCACACCTATAACCCTAGCACTCTGGGAGGCTGAGGTGGGAAGATCGCTTGAAGCCAGGAGTTCGAGACCAGCCTGTATAAGAGCAAAACCCTGTCTCTATAACAAATAGAAAAATTTGTGCGGTGGTATGCACCTGTAGTCCCAGCTACTCATTAAGCTGAGGTAGAAGGATCACTTGAGCCCAGGAGTTGAAGTTGCTATGAGCTATGATGATGACATCTAGCCTGGGGGACAGAGAGAGATTCTGTCTAAAAAAAAAAAAATTCTTTTTTTCAGCCAAACATTGTCAACCAAAAAATAAAATATGAGATGAGGCCTCACTACAGTGCCCAGGCTGGTTGCAAACTCCTGAGCTCAAATGATCCTTCCACTTCAGCCTTCTCAGTAGCTGGAATTATAGGCACACACCACCACACTAGGCTATCTAGGGGCTTTTGAAAGGATATGAAGCATGGGTCTGAGTCGGTAGTCAGGAATATTGTTCAAGTTGACGAAGGCTGAGCTGAGCAGCTGGGTGGCAAGGTCCTCCACAGTATAGAAGTCTTGCTGCATGGAAGGGCCTGCCTTCCCTAGGATATGAAAGCTGTAAGGGGAAAAAAAAAAATCATTGGTAACACCATCCAACATTTGTTATTGCCAGCCCTGACTACCCCAAGAATTTCATTTCTAGTCTACAATAAGTACTTCTCACCCATTCTATAACTGGTTGTTCTTTTTTTTTTTTTTGGAGACAAGCTCTTGCTCTGTCGCTCGGACTAGAGTGCAGTGGTGTCACCATAGATCACTGCAACCTCAAACTCCTGGGCTCAAGTGATCCTCCTGACTCAACATCCCGAGTAGCTCGGCCTACGGGCACACACCACCACGCCTAGATAATTTTTCTATTTTTTTGTGGAGACACGGTCTCACTCTTGCTCAGGCTGGTCTTGAACTCCTGGCCTCAGGTGATCCTCCCACCTTGGCCTCCCAAAGTGGTAGGATTACAGGCGTGATCCACCGCGCCTGGCCCCAAACTTCTTAATAGCAGATACAGCATCTTTTTAAAGATAGATGTTAGTAGCCAAGATCATTAGTAGCTTTCATTTTCATGTAACGTGGACTCGACGATGGAGGATCTCATTAGTTTGGCTGATTAGAGCACTGGGTTAGTGAGGCCAAAGCCCTGGGTGTTGTGCACTAGGGCCAGTTACCTGCCCATCCCACAACCACGACCTGAAGAGAAAATCCTGGCCAGCGCCTCCCACAATCCCATGAGAAGTAGGCTGCAAGTAGTGAGGAGCCTGAGCAAATGCATCCCTACCACTCATCTTCTACTTGGGTCTCATCATTTTATGCACTAGAAACAGACAAGTTGGGCATGAAACATCAAGTCATGGGTAGGACTGTGAGGCTCATAGACAATTATAAAAAAGCCTACACAGGAAAGAACGCTGTTCATTTTGATTTGACACTAGAATCATTCGTTTCCTGTCAAATTCTTGCCTTACCTTACTTGTATACTAGAATTCTAGATCGAAAGTCCAACCCATGCCCATTCCTATACAGTCCATATCTACCAAGGAAATGTGGAGAGGCAGCACTGGTTCCTTACCAGTTTTCATAGAGAGTGGAGAAGAAACGCTGCATTCTTTCCAAGACTGTTTTGTAGACAGGAGCATCATTGAGTTCCAAGAGAGGCTGAGGTAATCCTACAGAGAAATATGAGTCAGGAAAATGCTGCTCCACTGTCAGGAGTCTCAACTAGCCAACATTCTACAGCAGATGTGGTTTGGGGTCAGAGCGTATGTGTGTGTGCTTTAACTGCAAAACAACTGGCCACGTCTTCTACCAGTTGGAAGCTCTATGGGCTTTCTTTCCTAAAGGTGACTCGTTACACTCTCTCAGTAGGGAAAATGGAAAGCTACTTAGAAACGCAGGACTTCAGACTGAACTTGAGTACTCCTGACTTTTGCCTGGGTTTTCCCAGACAGGACAGGTACTAAAACAAACAGTGACAATTCAAAAGGATCTCTCCATAAAGCTCTGGGGATGACCTTTCCCAACTTAACTCATGTAAACCTTTTTTCCACACAAAATCTTACATAAAAGGCCAAGATATATATAGCAGATAAAATAAAACCCACTTACCTCAGTATTAACAATTGCCTTAAAAAATCTATACCTTTTTTTTCTACTTCCATTTTTTTCATAATATCTACATTATTATTTTTTTTAATTTCAGGATATTATGAGGGTATAAACATTTTGGTTACATTTTATGTCTTTGCCTTACCCAAGGGAGGATTAGAAGCATGCCCTTCCCCTCTATAATGGTGTATTTTTTAGATATTTGGAATTCATCGATATATTTATATGTTCTATTCTAGACAAATCCTTTTGATAACCTTGAGAGCACCGGCACCCTCTCTTACGGAATGTCAGAATCACCCTTATGTGAGCAGGGAAGGCGCTCGGTGCGTAAGGGGTAATCCCGGGAGAAAGCGAGAGATGGAAAGAAACACACCTTTCGTAAACCACTTTAGCCAAAAGGACGATGTCAGTCAACGTATCACATGGCATTTCTGAAATGTCAGAGGAAGGGAAAACGTCTCAGCCGCATACGAGCGAGAAGTAATACAGCCAAGCAGAGGGTCTTGGTGGGAACAGTCCCTGCAGGGGCAGGGGTGGCCGTCTGGGAGGCGCACAGGGAGGGCGGCTGCCGAGAGAGGTGGGCACATCAGGTCTGCTCCAGGGCAGCAGGTGGTGGTGGTGGATGGTGCTCAGGGCTGGTGATAAGAGCCCCCCACCCTGAGCAGGTAGATGCTCCTCTCACCGAGAGCTCTGGCAGAGCGTGTTCGGGCACAGCAGGTAACCACAGGCGGTGGAGAGCAAATGAGCAGCAGCCCCGCCCTCCCTTGGAAACCTGAACCCTCCTCCCAGGTATCAAGCCGGGGGGCCACCAAGCAGGTCTCAGCTAAACACACAGGCGCATTAAGCGCTCCCGCCACTAGCTCGCGATCACTATTTTACACTGGCTAAAGAAAGGTAATCATATTAGAACCAGTTTATTTTCACCACCAAGTATAGAGCTAACCAGAAAAAGACACACGAAGGACAACTTCTAGTCTCCATAGCAAACCTGAAAATGAAGAAGCAAACATTTCCTTATCTCACACCATCAGATAATGGTTTGCCACTCAAAATATACTTGGTAACATATAGGACACGGTGGTATGAATGTCTTTTTAGGTTATATTAAAATGCAGTCAGTTCTGTAAAAAAATAAATCATTGCAAAGAGTCTCCAAAACCCAGAAACAACTCCCTGTGGTAAATTTTCTCTTTGCCTTGTTATTAGATACTCACGTTTTTTGTCCTTAAATGCAGCTAGCTGGACAATTCTAGCAGGTAAGTTAAGTGTCTGTCTGCCTGTTTATTCAGCTTGACAGTAATACAGAGTTTAAACCGTTAAGACCATGATTTATCAAGGAGGCAACATCTTCCTGTGGAAAGACAGTGAGATTTGAAGCCAGAAGACCTGGAATTCAATTCGGGCTCTCTGTCACTTACTAACTCTGTGATCTCGGGCAAGGTCACATTAAACTTGAGTTTCCCGTCTACACACTAGAGATAATACAACCTCCCTTTCCAAATTGTCCTGAGATTCAAACAAGTTCATAGATTTTAAATGTACTTTGTGAAATATAAATCACCAGGTCACTGTCATCTGCGTAACATAGATGGAGGCATGTGTGTTGGCACGGTCCTCTGTTAGCTGTCAAAGGTGACAGGTTGCTTCTACCAGGTTGCTTCTAGTAAAAGACAGGGAGAAGAATCACATCTGTGACCCAGGCTAAGACAAAGCAATGCAAGTTAATCGGGTTGTTGCTACAAAAACTCCCCAAGCTAACATTTTAGGAATAAAATTCGACATTGGGTAGAGATTGCAAACTCAAATGTCTACATGGACCAAGAATGTGACCTAGTGGGAGGTGCAGGCTGGGAGCAAGAAAACCAGGTGCAGGAGCATCATAATGACAGCAGACAGCACCGGCCTCTGTTGGGGAGATGGTAGGGAGTGCTGGGGACTGTAGAAAAGTCAGGAGTGTGGTGGACTCTCAGCTCTGGCTAATTGTTGCATCAAGGAAATTTGGACCTAGTCCACTATATTTCCAGCATTTTCAGAAGATGGAAATCTAGATGTGTATGTAAAATCTTCCGTCTTTGAATGTTGGCTTATATTTTTACCCCTGCAACACCACGTGGATTGTTAATAATATTGGGGCTCAGAAAACACATGTGCAATTGGACCCTATTTGGGAGTTTACATCTTCCTGAAACAGAAAGACAGGAGGCTGGGGGCGGAGGGATTAGAGGTTGAGCAGTTGCCTAACTGAAGTCAAAATTCACTGACATTGTTCACTAGCTCGTTGGGGAATGTGGATATTCCGGTGCTATCAAAGAAGGCAAAGTAATAAGGAAAGAGAAAGTTGGAGTCAAGCCCCGGTCATTTATGGGAAATGACCTCTGAGGTCATCTGTCCTCAAGTGAAACTGACCTTTTCTCTTTTCTTTTTTTCTTTTTTTCTTTTTTTTTCTCCTCTTGCTAAACATTCCTGAGGCCGGTGTGCATCAAGATGAAACTGAAACATTCCCCTCTGGCCAGAGTCCCTGATAACAGGCGGTGGGCAGGATGGTGGGTGCAGGGACAAGTGGGGTGGTGGTGACCGCCAGCCCACCCCAACTCCATCCTCTGAGCCCAGGAGACTGCTCGGGGCCATTCAGAACACAGCCTTCCTGGAGAAACATGAAGCCAAAAGGGTTCAGCTCAATTCTGCAGTTTTTACAGCAATATTTTTATGATAGCTTAGATAACAAACAAAAGGAACAATGTGTACAAAAATAAACATCACCATTTTTTTTTTTTTAAAAAAAAAGGCAATTTTGTTGAAGCAAAGGCTGGCTTTGATCTTAGAGAGAAATTCTCATTAATTTATTCATTTGACGAGAATCTTAATTCCTTAAGCCAGGAGCTTCGAAACAACTGCGGAATATAGAGGCTGAATACAATTACAGAAAATTGAATTTATCAACCTGTTTAATTTAACTTGTACGTAAGATGAGGGTGTGGGGGGCTGACGCTCACAGTCATTAGAGGCTGTTTTTCCCAACATTTATTAAGATATAGAATTATTGGCAATTTTTACTGTATTGTGATTAAAAATACATACATTTCAATTAGTTCAAAATAGCTCAATTAGTTCAATCAAGAGCACTAATAAGGTAGTGATTTTCCTTCTTACAGAACTTGAGCAAGATCAGCTCCGGGTACAGAAGTGAAAAGAAAATTTGGATATTTATTCCCGATGTCAAAAGAAACTCAATATTTCAGATTGCAAATATGTATTCACAACTGCAAAATTAATGTAAAGATATAATTTTAGGGAAAAAAATACATACATATATTTTTGTTTTCCACCCATGTTTTTTCAAAGACCACCACATGGCTGGTGGGTCATTGATAAGTGTCCTGAGAACAGCTCCCCCTCCTGCTGCTCCGAAGGTGAGGTCCCTGTGCCAGGCGCAAAGATAAGCATAGAACCTCCAGCCAGGCCCTGGGGACCTTGCAGCAGGGAGCAAGCCTCCCCACGTGACCCCGGTAAGTATGGGCTTGTCTGGTTGATTCTTTGAGGACTGACCTTGAGGTTAGGGACAACGACTTTGTGGCTGAGTTCCCAGTGACTCGCAGAGCACCGACTGTGTACACAATGCAGACTCGATGAATACGTGAATTCATAGCACCGGGGACCAGCAGGCAAAAGAGCTAGAATCAGCCGGGCGCGGTGGCTCACGCCTGCAATCCTAGCACTCTGGGAGGCCGAGGCGGGAGGATCATTTGAGCTCAGGAGTTCGAAACCAACCTGAGCAAGAGCAAGACCCCGTCTCTACTAAAAATAGAAAGAAATTACTTGAACAGCTAAAAATATATAGAAAAAATTAGCCAGGTATGGTGGCGCATGCCTGTAGTCCCAGCTACTCCGGAGGCTGAGGCAGGAGGATCGTTTGAGCCCAGGAGTTGGAGGTTGCTGTGAGCTAGGCTGACGCCACGGCACTCTAGCCCGGGCAAAAAAGTGAGACTCTGTCTCAAAAAAAAAAGAGCCGGAACGCCTTGAAGAGCTTGGGGAGGTGAGCGTGTATCGGGACCCCCTAAGCGCCAAAGGCCCGTCCCACACCACCGCAGACCTGCCGTGGTACCTGGGCCCTTGGCCCAGATGTTGGTGAGTCCGGCCCCACTTTGCGGGGAAACTCTCCTTGGTGAGAAGGATGAGTTTGCTCCAATCAATCACTTTCTCCACCTCCCTTTCAGGAAATGCCTGAAAACTGGACACTGTGGAAAATAAACAAAATAAAATGTGAAAGGCAGCCAAGCCCTTTGAGAATATGATAAGGATCTGGGAAGGATGGCTCCTCACCCGGTAATGAAAGGTATTTCTCGGTTTTTCTGGCCCGACCAGTCCGGCCAGAGGAGGAGAGTTCCCCCTGGGGAGGTGAGCCTGGGTTTTCTGATAAACAGAGAAGGTCCAGCCTCCCGATCATCACACAGTTAGCTAGTGGAAAGCAGGTCATTTTACTCCCCAGCTACGTGGTTCAAGAAAGAACTTTCAGGATCGACTCTTGCCCCTCATCTGTTGCAGGAGTTTGTCATTAAAACAAGCTCACCCGGTTCCACATCTTGCTCTTCAAGCTCTTGCTCGGCTAATCTGAGGCAGGGAGTTCCCGGTGACGTCAGTCATAACTGACCTATTTATCTAGGCCCCTGGGCTGCTGATCTGAAAGCGGAGGTTTAAAAGAACATCAGAAATCATTATCTTTTTACGTGCGTAATTACTAATAGGAAAAACCCAGAAAGAGACAGAGAGATGGGGGAAAATTCCCTGTAAGCACTGAGGGTACGTGGCTAACCAGTTCTAAGGAGGAGTCCCTGGGTAAGTCAGAAAATACCTCCTCTAAGACGAGGTCCAGGTCTCTACCTGCAATCAGGAAATGTTCCTTGTGCTAACACAGACCTTCAGCTAAAAACCTCCCAGGCAAGTTAGTTACCTGAGAATAACAGGTCCCACTGACCTGTGGGTTAACCAAAACATTACCTCATCTGCAAAGAACTCCATTAACCATTCAGATCCCGAGGTCAGAAATCCTTTTTCTAGCTCTCTGGAAGTTTCACTGTCAAAGCAATTACAAAGGTGATCTCTCTGTCCTCCAAGGACAGGTGACTCAAGGCGGCGGCACTGGGTCCTGACCCCTGACCGAAACGAAAAAGGGATCTTGGGAGTTCTTTGAAATGTCTCGACAACAAGAGACACTAAATTTTTACAAAAATACTGCCACCAAATTGTAAGGAGATAAATAGGAAAGAAAAAAAATCAGTAAATATTTCAGAAAATAAAAAAGAAAGCTCCGCCGTGCCTCCAAAGAGTTGATGATTAAAAGATAATGAAAACTGTTTCTTTCGTCTCTAGTTCGAGCTGCTAAAAGGGTTTGGGGGGATTCTTCAGAGTTGGTGGGCAGGCGGGGTTCCCTGCAACCTAGAGCATAGTGACAAGGTCCCTTCATGTCCCTCCCCAACTGTGGCAGGTCAAGTTCGTGCTTCTTCCTTCTTTACGGGCAGTTAAGGTAGAGCTCACACACCCTCTTTCACGGAGAAAAAAAAAAACAATGACAAAGGAGTGAGGCTTAAAGTCAGCCATGGGCAGTGGGGGTGAAAATCCCAGGCAAGGCACCCCCAGACCTCAAGCGTGTTGCTCCCTGGAAAGGAAGTGGCCCCCGCGTGCATCATAGAAAACAACGGCGTGAATCTCCTAACAGGGGTAGCCGTGCCGTGCCGCAGCTCTCACCAGTCATAGGAGGGGAACGGTTTGCCAGGTGGATTTCAACAATCCAAGAAAAAGAGGTGAGAGAACTGTAGAATCTAGACTGTCTCGATATACAGTCCGGTCTCTCCTCCCTGTGTGTGCCCGTCCCAAGCGAGTGAACAGGAGAACGGTTTGGAGCAAGGACTACCTGAGCTGCCTTGGAGCCTTTAAAATCACCTGGTTTCTGGCTACAGACCCTCAGCCCGGCGGGGCCGGTTCGGAGACCCTGCAGAGAAGGGGTCGACTGCTCGGGTGAGGACTTCAGGACCTGCCTGGACCCTGCAGGGCTTGGGGTCCCTTTTAGCAGAACCACAAGAGTCAACGTCACTCCGGTGTCACTCTGTATGTGCGTAAAAAGAAAAAAAAAAATAGTGTTACCTTTAAAAAGCTAAATGGCAAAGAATTCGGAAAGGTTGCATGCAAATATTTTGATCGAGATAATAAGGTGAGACCATATTAACTTTGAGCGGGGCTAGATGGTAAGAAATCTTTCTTTCTCTGCCGTATTCAATGCTGCGTACTTCAGTCAATGGAGTGGTTTCTGTCCCCTGATTGGATCCTTCCTGTTTGTCTTGAAAACAGTCATTCCCAGGGAAGCCGCCGCTTGAGAAGCAGGTATTGGTCGTCTTGCATGAGATTTTCTCTCCTAATTGTTTCTGACCAGCAGCTTAGCAGAGCGCAGTGCCGCGCAGGGTAGAACTGACCGCTGGATCCAGGGCCGCGTTTCCATAATCGCTAAATCAAATGCAAGTGCAGAGTCCTTCCGCTGTCGCTCTGCAGAATGCATGCTGTGGGGCCTGACTTAGGTGTCCCCTCTGGGACCCAACCCTCCTCTCTCCCAGGTGCAGGGGGCGCTGGCTGCTAATTGCTCACATTGAGTCTCTACGAGAATCGCCCTCCGCTGATGGGAGCTGTCGGGCTCAAGGTTCACCCCTCTCCCTGGGGGCAGCAGCATCCGATGACTGGCTGACTCATGGGTGCAAAGCTCTGGTGCCCTCAGCTTGTCTGGGACCGTCTCTGAAGCGCCACTCCTCTCTCGGAGCTCCCCACAAGAGCACAAGAGCAGGGGAGTTCTTCATGGCAGTTGCTCCATGGCCCGATTTTCCTCTCTGCCCAGTCTCGCTTCCCTGACCCTCTCATGGGCGTTGCTCATGCTGTTTGCAAACCTCTGTCTCGTCGTTGGCTCCCTAACGCTAACGCCACCCATGGCGTCCAATCGATGCAGGGACGGTGCTCCCAAGAGCTGGCGCTTCTCTGTGTCAAGCAGCCCTGCGGAGACTGCCTGGGAAACGTCGTCGTCACTCTTGCCAGACAAACGCCAACGCCGAACTTACGGTGGCTCCTCAGTCAGCAGCTCTGTGTCCAGGAGAGAGAGAGTTAGTGGCACCAGCAACGCCAAGTAAGAAATCAGAGAGCAGAACTAAAATCCTAGAACCTCACCACCATCAACCACTGCAAAGACGTACAAAACGACCTGAAAGACCGTCAGGAAAAAAAATCAAATAAAAATATAAATGTTTGGCATTAAAAGTTATTAGACAAAAGAACAGACACGAGTCACTCAGAGTATATCCATGGCCTCCCCCGTTGCATAGCCTGTGGGCATATTCATGGAATGATGGAGGGTGAGGATTGGGAAAGGCGCCTGCTGGAAGGGATGCCTTCAGCCTCATCCCAGATTCTCAGAATGCCAGCGAGAGAAACATGCCTAAGGGTTGGTGCTAGGGACTGAATATCCATGCCCCCCCACCCCCAAATTCACTTACTGAAGCCCAAACCCCTAGCATGGCTGTATTTGGAGATAGAGTCTTTATAGAAGTGATTAAGGCTAAATGAGGTCCTAAGGGCAGGGCCCTGGTCCAACAGGATTAGTGTCCTTGCAGGGAGAGACAGGAGACAGCCTGCTCTCTCTGCACCACGTGGGGACCCAGCAAGAAAGTGGCTCTGCAACCCGGGGAGGGAGCCCCAGCCGGACATCAAATCAGCCAGCGCCTGGGTCACGGAACCCCAGCCTAGAACTGTAGGAAACAAAGATCTGGTGTTTACATTGCCTGGTTCGTGCCGTTTTGTTGCAGCAGTCTGAGACAATCCGTGAAACGCTTACTACATGAATTCTGTTTGCATAGTTAAACCCAGAGATTAAGAACTAAATATCCAAGCCGTCTGGACATTACCTCGAAATTCCTGATCCTCACAGCCCTTACGGAGCCAGTGCTGTCTGACCCTGAGACCCGAGCTCTCTTGAGAATCTGAGATCTTAACATGACTTAGCAGCTTTTCGGCTGGCTCAATATTTGCCAAGATGACAGAATCAAACAGGAACAGATTTATAATCAACTCTGGCAACATGGGAAGAAGCAGCTCATAAAACTATAATATATATAAATGGTCTTAATGACAGTTATGGAAAATATTATTCATCTCTTAATGATCACTACATTTATGATAACCGTGAATGAGGCACTGTTCTAATCACTGTGTGCATTATGATGTTTGTGCTAACAATAGCCTCTTGAAGTGGGCACTGTAATATCCCTGCTATAAAGATGAGTAAACAACCCAAGGCATAGAGAAGTTAGGGACATTTCTTAAGGTCAAAGAGCTAATAAAGGGTTGAGCCGGGATTAGAACCCAGAGAGTCTGGGAGTCCAGTCAGGGCACCTTCATCAGCGTCCTGAGATGCTCTTGGCCTGCTGTTTTCTCCAAGCAGTCACTCAGTTGTTTCTCTTGTTGTCATGATGCAACTCAGCACACCTGATATCCATCAAAAAGAGGTTTTATTAATGGAAAACACCATGAACTTCAACTTGCATAAATAAACTGTGGACAAGCTCCCACGAAATAGTGGAGAATTTCCTTCTGCATCCTCCATTAGTTTACACAGAACAAACGTAAGATAATGGCTTATTAACCTCATAAGTGAAAAGTGTCCATCCTAATGGATGTTAGGCTCAGGCGATTGGGGAGGGGACATGGACCAACCATTAGCTAAGTTTCCCTTTTCTTTGTTCTATGAAGACACTATACTAGTTTTAGTGCTAGAGCACCACCGGTGATGCTAATGGCTAATATTAATTTTTAATCAATATCACTTGGAGAAAAATATACATACATTTCTCATATAAATATTAATCTATGCAGTTGTCCCTGGGCATGGCAGGGGGGGATGGGCTCCAGGACCCCTTGTGTGCACCAAAATCCCCACTTGTGTAGGAGAAATACGTGCACTGCACATTTCTTGAATACTATCTTCTCCATCTGTGTTTCGTTGAAAAAAAATCCGCCTATAAGTGGGTATAGTGTACCCACACAGGTCAAACCCAGGCTGCTAGAGAGTCAACTGTATGTTCATTTGTGTGTGTGTGTGTGTGTGTGTCATGGCACAGATATAGTTTTCTCCACTGAGATACCTGCCCTTTTTATTTAGAAAACAGTTTCTTTATAAATCACAATCCTGTTTATGATACTCTAGGAACAGAGAACATTGATGATCATGATGTTTGCATTGCACCTTCAGTTTATAATACTCGAGAGAATATTTGCACTATTTCCTTTTACTGTGCGGCACCAGGCTTTTCCACAACCACCTGAAACTGTCACCTATGAAAGGTCCCCCCATCAAAAAACTTTTGTATATATAAGATATACATGAGAGATATATACAAGATATATAAGAGACATATGACATATATGAGACACACACACACACACACACACGCACATGAACACCTTCACGGAGCTGGGGAAAGGTCGATGCAACTGCACACTGGCTGGTTATAAACATCCAGGTGTGTGCCTGGAGCTATCCAGGGTTAGGAATAAGGATACTTATTGGACACTTGGTGTGAGCCAGCTACTGTTCCAAGTGCTTTCTTTTTATTAGCTCACACACTACTTACCACCTTCATCCACATTTTCGAGATGTTTTCATGAGTTTTTTCATTGACAGCTGCAGGTATCTCCCAGGCAGCCAAGCCAGTGTTAGAAAACAGGCTGCCTCGTTTTTCAAAGGAAAATGATCTTGTTACAATGTTACTGCTATTTTTGAGAAGGACAAATAGATTCATCATGATTCATTATGAAGTCAATGCCAGTTGAGGGAAGATATTCAGCATAAAAATAAAAAAGAAAGTAATTCTTTGTTTGCATATATTTATTAGAAACCACAGACCTCTTGATTTTTAGAATCTTATACGGTCCTCTTAACAATGAGGTCACAAGCAAGGAAAACCCGGGACAAAATCCCCTAGAAAGCCCTGAATCTTTTTTTAGAACTTTCAAATATAGTTTCTTTCAAAAGTATGATCTCACAAATGAGTGAAGTACCATTCAAAGGTTTCCATGTAAGAAGTACTGCTATTACAATCAAAATTAATTAGTAAAGGGACAGCAGAGTTCTAAAGCAAAGAAGAACAGAAAACCAAAATGCAATTTTGTATAAGAAACTTTGCATCTGTTATGTGTTAACATAACCAAAAGGAAACGAGACCAACTTTCATAGAAAATTATGAAGCATTAATTACATTGTAAATTTTGATGATTGCATGATACAGGCAACTCCTAAACTCATTCATAACCTGTTTCTGGTAATCAATTATAAATTCTGTTACAAATTTTTCCTAATGCAACTGAATCATTTTGATCCTAAGGTGCGTAGAAGATTCAAACCAGAAGAGAATTTTGTTAATGACAGTTTGAATTGATGTGATTTTGCACGTTCCCTGATGTGTGTCCTACACCTAAAAGAAGAAAATGTGCCACATTTGGTCATTCCAAAGGACCCAAGAGATGCGAGCCCAGTCTCCTCATCTTGCAAAGAAGCCAAATTCAGTGAGACTGGATGGTTTGGATCTTATGCTAGAACAAGACCCCAAACATGCCCTGGTCAAAGTAACTAAGGATGCACCACTATGAGCAGTGGCCTCTAATCAGAGTCTCAACAAATCTGAGAGTGTCTGCGATCTGGGGAGTTTCAATCCTTCCCTTTCAAGGTGAGGTTCTAGACCAGCCGCCTCATCATTGTCTGAGAGCTTATTAGCCATGCGGAGCCTCGGTCCCCACCCAGGGTCCCCACCCAGACCTGCTGAACCAAAATCCGCCCTTCAGCAGGGTCCCTGGGTGGTTGCCAAGCACATTACAGGTTGAGAAACGCTGGGTTAGATTATACTAAGACTGAGACCAGGAAAGGGCCTCTTTTTCTCTAGGACTTTCCGTATCACTAGTCAGCTGAGTATTCGGGGCACCCACATGGACAGGACAGCTTTGGGGGCTCTGAATCTAGTCCCTCTGAGCTGAAAACTGCAGAGCCGGGAGTTAGGACACAGGCAGGTGACCCAGCCGGAGGGGACCCATGGCTAGGTGCTATCCCTCCTCCTAGGGCCACAGAGGAACCAGGCTCTTTCTGACCTACCTAAGACTGACTTAGTGAAGAAAAGAAGGAAAATAAGCAAAATACAACTGTGGCTCCCACTCTGCAAGCATTACCACGCTGTGATTTATAACATCTCCACCCTGCTGCGCAGTAGGTGGCATTTTCCTTATTTTATAGATGAGGAAACAGAGGCTCAGAGGGGTCCAGGCCCCAGATCATCCCCCAGCTGAGATCTACGCTCTTGTCTATCTGACGCCCCCCTCCATGCTCCACCCTGGGGTGCAGTGGTTTGAATTTTGACACCTGCTTCAGTTCCTTGCTGGTCTTCACCTAAGAACAGCACAACTGTTACACATTTGCACAGTATCATGTTATACTTGCAAGCCAATCCCTTTTAGAGCTAAACTTAGGCGGGAAAATCCATATCAATATGTTAAAGGAAGACATACTCAAAAGGAAAGTGAAAAAAGAAAAAAAAGCAGGTTTCCAAAAAAGCTTGCTAAATGGGCCAGAGTGGGGTGCACAGAGCCAGCCAGATGTGCACAGCTGAGCAGCTCTCCCCCAAGCATCTTGCAGAAATGGCAATGTCATGGGACTGGCGATAGAGCTGCTCTTGTTGCCCTAAAATGAAAGCAGAATTCGCATCTCCTCTTCTCTGTGCACTGCACATCTTTCTCCCCCTGTGAGCCAACACGCTCACCTGTAGGAGTCCAGTGTCATCAATTTGATTAAAACTAATACACCGGACAGGTGTTGCAAGCTCAGGTAAGGCTCAGTCTCATTTCTGAAGGAGCCCAAGAGGTTCGCTCCTCAGAGAAGATATCAAAGGTAACGGTGAGCAAATTTAAAGACAAAAAAAAAAAAAAAAAAAACAGCCCCAAAACCTGCTAAAGTTATTTTTTTTCTTTTGTTTCAATTGGGGGGAAATGGGAAGTAGTAGAGATTCCTTGGAGTCTATTTCACAGCTATTCCTTTGGGGCTGTAAAATAAGAGGTAAAACTGGTAGAAATTACTTAAGATGCAAAAATGGCAAAGGAAACTATTACTATGAGTAGGTTGTAAATGACTTTGGAGACTTGGGGAGGCTAAATCTTCCCGGCCACTGAAAAACAGTCATTTTAATCTGAAGACAGTAACCCGCTCCCTGTATATTGCTCATGTATCGGAATATCCTCTTATTAAATTACAGTGTTTTATAACTAGTGAATAAAATTGGTATCATGTTTGCTATGCAAAATCCCTGCTATTTTTCAAATGGATATATATTTTAATATGAAATTGAAATTTAATATCTAAAGCACCAAGCAATAAAACCAACCCACCTAGTTTCAAAACCCGCTTAAATTATTTTTTGAATTTTGTATCTAATAACATAGTACAATAACACTGAAACAAGATTAACACTATGATACTATTTGTTTGGGAAACCAAGAGTGTTGCTATGGAAACAGACATTCTGCATATCTATGGCAACAGTGACAGTGTTGTAAATAATGATACCGAAAATCGGAACTTGGTAAACTTAGCTTATGAATTCTAAGAAAAAGAAGAGAGAATAAAGACCTGCGGGGAGGACGATTTTATATTTTCTTGTTTAAAAAAATCATTGTTCTACATTTTTTGTCTTATGATAGGACTTTCAAGCTAAGTTTTCAAAACCTTGATTGTGTCTTCTACAATCTTGTGTTAGTTCTGTCTTCTCACGAACTTTCCACATTGTAACCTTCTTATACTTAACAAGAAAATTTATAGGACGGTGTGTATGAACAGTTATTTATTGAACAGATTTACTATGATAGCATTGTATAGGCCAAATGACTTCTCCCAAAAATGTTAACATACAAAAACTCTGCAATTTTTTAACTTAATCACAATTTGAAGTTCTCAAGTAATGTTTCGTAAAGACTGATACATAATATTTACTGGACACAGTTTTAAATCGGGCTATTAAAATAATAACAGTTTTCTTTATTGCCATGATCATTTCAGACCGCTATTGGAATACACATTTTTTAATTGATGTGTAACTTTGATCCCCCGGCTCCATGGTGTCCTCCTGGCAGGTAGAAACGTGTCACTCCCCTTTGCGCCCCCTGCTACCTGTGAGGCTGCTGCAAACGTAGGAAACAGCCACACACTGGGGAAGGATGGATGAAGTTATCAAAGCATTAGAGTATGAGGAAACAAAATAATACATGAAAGGAAAAAAAAAAAAAAACGGAATGCAATATAATGTCAAGTTCCTGGCAATAATTACAAGAGTTTGTCAGTTACGAGTACGTGCACACTGACCTCATCTCGTTGTAAAAGGCCAGTCATGATGAGGAGGTGGACGCTACCCTGAGTGGGGTGGCCCAGAGGAAGGGGAGGACGTTGAGTTTGGCCGTGCAAAGCAGGGGAGAGGCACGGCGGGGACTCCACCTGTCCAAGCCCCAGAACGGAGGTTTCTCCTCTTTCCTCCCCTCTCACGCTCCGGGGTTTCCCGCCACTATGAAGGGTCCCACAGAGATGGACACGGTGGTCCTTTCAGAGCGGAGAGCCATGTTTGCTCCTACCTTGTTAGCTCACCCACTCTTACTATGTCCTGGGAATAATGCTTGCTTGCTTTCTTTTTTTTAGATTTGGAATTCTGTCATTTTTGAAGATCCCACTAAGAGGGCAATAAATAAACATTTTAAATGAAGAGTTTGGTTTTCACATTCCGTTTCGGGCACGGAGGAGGCCAGGGGGCAGGTGGCTCTGGAGGGGGCAGCTCTGTTCCCAGTACCCAATCACAGGGCCCACCTCGAATGCTTACATTAAAGTATTGGCTCTGCAGCTTATAAAAACCAAAAACAGGCCGGACACGGTGGCTCACACCTGTAATCCTAGCACTCTGGGAGGCCGAGACAGGAGGATCGCTCAAGGTCAGGAGTTTGAAACCAGCCTGAGGAAGAGCAAGACCCCATCTCTACTAAAAAGAGAAAGAAATTAATTGGCCAACTAAAAATATATAGAAAAAATTAGCCGGGCATGGTGCCACATGCCTGTAGTCCCAGCAACTCAGGAGGCTGAGGCAGGAGGATCACTTGAGCCCAGGAGTTTGAGGTTGCTGTGAGCTAAGCTGATGCCAGGGCACTCTAGTCCAGACAACAGAAGTGAGACCCTGTCTAAAAAAAAAACCAAGAACAACCTTGAAAACCATTTTTCCAAAAGGGGAAATTCCTTCCAGCTTTATATTTCTGTGATGCTCTGGTTACTTTTCAATAAATATTGAATTATCAAACAGCCACTCAGCAACCATGCCTACTCAGAGGACTTTCCAGTCCTCTTTAAGGTGAGGTACTTATCAGGACACGCTTAACCACAGGACACACTCTCTGAACATCTGTCACATGCCCAGGGCCGCTATTGGCAGAGACCAAGCGTGAGCTAAGTCCCCACGGCAAGAGCGAGGGGGCTGTCAGAGCCGGGGCTGGCTTCGTGTGAAGTCTCAGGTCCCCCTCGCACTTGGATTCATGCTCTGCTGTCACTGTCATGAAATTCCCTATTATTTTATTGTGGAATTTGTGCTTTTAAGTGAAATCTGTTGGGACAAGAAAGTAAAGCATGCACGGAGGAGAAACAAGGGTGGGAGATACAAGAGATGAGCTTTCTGCACAAAGACAGTGTGTTGGGCAGCCAGGAGGATGTCACAAAATGCCACGGAGTGGGTGGCTCAGCAAGCAGAGGTTTGTCCGGTGCAGCTCTGGAGGCTGGAAGTCCAAGATGAAGGTGCCACCAGTTCAGCTTCTGGTGAGGGCTCTCTTCCTGGCTTGTGGACAGCCACCCTCTTCTCACTGTGTCCTTATGTGGCAGGTGGGGTCAAGAGAGAGACAGAGCCAGCCAGCCCTCTGGTGTCTCTTCTCCTAAGGACACTAATTCCATTGGGTCAAGGCCCCACTCTGACTGCCTCCTTTAACCTTAACTATTGCCTTACTCCAAATACAGCCTCACTAGGGGTTTGGGGCAGAAACATATGAACTGGGGGAGGAGTCTGGGGAGATGCAATTCAGTCTAGAGCAGTCTTATCTCAGCTTTGTTTCTTATGGTAAATAAAAATTAGAAACAGAAAAGATATGGTTAGTTAAGCACTGGTATAACCACTTAACGGAAGCTTACATAGTCATTCAACATCACGTTTTCCCGTTTTTTCCATAATACGGAAAAGGGCTTAAATATGTGATAAGTGAACGTGTCACATGTCATTGTGTGTATGTGCACAGTTTATTGACGGTCATGCAGAGAAAAGGAACCTCTGCCCAGAAAAAAACTCTGAAAGGCAATACATAAAAATACTGGCAAAGGGAATAGTATGTTTGATGATTTTTTGCTTTCTCTTATCTGTATTTTCTAATATTCCTTCATGAATACTTATAAAAAAAAACAGTTTTAATTATACCATTCAATCCATTGTCATATTTTTTTAAGGATAAAATAAATAGGAAACAGAATGCTTTCTGCACTACTAAGTTGATAAGTTAATACTTTCCTTACAAATTCAAACTGGACCAAATTATCAAAATTCAAACTTGAAAGTTCTAAGCTAAGGTTATTTTTTTCAGACATTGGTTCTCAGATGTAATTTGAACATGTTAATATGAGTCGGTGGCAACAAAAATGCCCATCACAAATGAATTAGAGAATCGTTTGCAAGGTTGCTCTAGCACAATAGTCCTTTTTCAAATGGAACGTTCTGTCGTATTCCAATGTTTAATCCAGGCTGAACTGAAGCCCTCTGCTGTGGACCCCCGTCCTCCCAGCGGCCCCCTGAGGAAGCTCCGCTGAGCCCAAGGCTCCGTGAACCACGGTTCATGCGCTCTTAGATAGATACAGTGCCGAACCCGGGGCCAGAGTCCTGCTCTGCAGTCCCAGCTCTGCAGGTAATGATTTGAACGATTTTCAGAAAGACTTAACACAATGCTGATGGATGATATCACCTCTAGGGTCTCTTCCAAGTCTATAAATCTTCGCATCTGTTTGCCGTGGGTTAACCATGCTGGTATGTATTTTTAAGTTAATAAAGATGAATCTGAAATACTGCAGTGGAAGTTGAGAAAAATCACCCCCTTTAATTTGGAAATATCTTCAAAAGACGAACCCTCATGGTTGAACACATCACAATAACTACAGGCTGTGTTTCTATACCTCTCAGTCGAATGCCTTTTTTATTGATTGCTTTTCAGCTCTTGCTATTGAAGAAAACGACTGCACCATGGCGATTAATTTTGTGTGTTAACTTGGCAGGACCACGGCGTCCAGATGTGTGTGCCATCAAACATTATTCTAGATGTTTCTGCGAGGGTATTTTTGGATGAGACTTACGTATAAATTGGCGGACTCTGAGCAAAGTGCATTGGTCTCCCTACCGTGGGTGGACCTGGTCCAATCAGTTGAAGGCTAAAGAGAACAGAAAGCTGAATTTCCCCCAAGCAAGAGACAGTTCTTCTGCTTGGGCTCTTCCCCACCAAACTGTCTTTGGATGGGAACTGCAACTCTTTCCTGAGTCTCCAGCCTGCAGAACCCCAACTCCTTGAGATTTCAGACTCACCAAGACTTCACAATCCCATGAGTCAATTCCTTAAAATATCTATCATCTATGTATCTATCTATCTGTCTTCTATTGGTTCTGTTTCAACCACCTTTATCGTAAACTTGAAGAGAATTCCCCATGAGCCTCCCATTTCTGCACAACTTATGACAGAGGCAATGAGAGTCTTTGTTCCAGACTCTTTTTTCAAAGATGTTTAAATAGTGAGCAGCCCTGGGAGACAGAGCCAGCGTGTCCCTCAAAGCAAAGGAAAGTGTGATCACAACCTCTTATGACAGCCTGCCGCCGGTCCCCCAAGCTCACATCATCCTCTGAGATGCACCCGCTGCAGGTGCAATGTCACCTGACCCACTCTGAGTCACCCCAGTGGGACTGGGGAGTCAGAGAACTGAGGTTGCTGATATTCAGGCTACCACCATTGCTTGAGCCATAAAGTCCTCCTGGTCTTTGACCGAGAGTACACACGTCCTCCATCTGCTCTGAGGAAACTGTGGCAGGATAATCTGGAAGCTTCCAAATAGGGTGAAATATCAGATCCTTCCCCATTCTTTACCATCTACATAAAATATATCAAATGTTCTATAATCAGGCTGGGCGTGGTGGCTCACACCTGTAATCCTAGCACTCTGGGAGGCCGAGGTGGGTGGATCGCTCAAGGTCAGGAGTTTGAAACCAGCCTGAGCAAGAGTGAGACCATGTCTCTACTAAAAATAGAAAGAAATTAATTGGCCAACTAAAAATATCTAGAAAAAAAATTAGCCGGGCATGGTGGCACATGCCTGTAGTCCCAGCTACTCGGAAGGCTGAGGCAGAAGGATCACTTGAGCCCAGGAGTTGGAGGTTGCTGTGAGCTAGGCTGATGCCACGGCACTCTAGCCCGGACAACAGAGTGAGACTCTGTCTCAAAAAAAAAAAAACAAAAAAATAAATGTTCTATAATCAAAATCTTGTCAAATGAATTGTGTGGTGGTTTGAAAATACGTCAACAAATTCTTGACAATCTCCCCTTCCGCAGGCAGGGTCTGATTCTGCTCTGCTTGAGTGTGGGCTGGACTTTGTGACTGGCTTCCCACAAACAGCAGGTGGCACAGGAATGGTGCATGTGTCTCCTGAGGCCAGGTGGAAACGGCCTGGAGACATCCTCCTCTCCCACTTTTGGCTTCCGCCAGGGAAGCTGGCTGCCATGCTGTAAGGATGCTCAAGCATGCGCAGTCCACTTTGGCGGAGAATCCTCCAGCCCCAGTCGAGCCTTCAGATGACAGCAGCCTCTGCAGATATCGTCATGGCAACCCGAGACCCTCAGCCAGAGCCACACAGGTAAGCCACACCCAAACCCCTGAAGCACAAGATCTGCTAGATAATAAATGCCCATTGTTATTTTAAGCCATTACTTAAGTTTTGGGAGTAAGTGTGCACTTACTAATACAGACTGCAAGCAAGATCATACCGAGAAACACATGCGTTCTCTTAGAGAGTCTTGGAAATGAAATCATCATGAGCCTATAAGCACCCACACAACAAAACAGAAGCCAAAAGGTAATTTGTCTCAACGCTTGCTCTTGGGTGTTTTGCGCGGAATGACAATGCCCTCTTCGTGGAATCGCCACTAGAACCAGAGCAGAGAATGACAAAGGACACGTGAACCATCCTGTGGATATTTGCAAATAAACAACTATTCAGCATCATTGTCCCTGTGATGGGGCAGAACCAGGTGGGGCGGCCTCTTCACTCTGGGTTTCTCACCTGAGCAACTAAACAGTGATAGCGGCGAAAAGAAAAAACAAACGACCAAAACAAATCAAAACCCGAAAAACTGAGCTATGGAATCAGAAATGTCCATTCTGCCTCTTACTAAAGTGTGACTCCAGCCAACATCATTAAAACTCTCTGATTTTTAGGTGACTCAGTAGACACATCGTGATAGCTAGGTGTCTGGGTAATTTTGATGATTAAATGATAAACATAATAATAGCATTTGCTGTCTACTAAGCATCGCGTAAAGGGATTTAGAGCCACCATGTCTTTGAACACACTCAAGCCATCCAGAATTGCGTCTGGCACCTGGTTGGTGATCAATAAACGTTGGTCTCTATCTTCCCCCAACGTGGAAGATTTATGCTAGACCCTGCGTCCACGATCTCAGTTTATGTGCCTTAAAATAAAATCCATTACTTCCCCTCTCTGTGGTTATGGCAAATATCTTCTTGCAATTGTGCTTTAGCTAAAATAAAATAATTCATCTTTTGTGATTACACAGCCATAAACATTAACATGAATCAGACTAATGAAGATTGAAAGTTACTGCTGTCCAGGGCAACTTGACTTTGTGGTAGAGGGAATAGCCTCGCTTGGCCAGAGTTGTGAAATGGGGAAATCATATTCCTTCCCTGCCTGGTCACTCCACAACAGCCTGACCTCTGGCCTCACGTTGGCTCAGGGGTCTCAAAAAGCGAGGTGCACACCCCCCAAAGTCTGTACTAAATGGTGCATTGGAATACAAGGGAAAGCATGTTAGAACTTCTATGTATATTTGTTTTTATCTGATTTGATTTTTTAAGTTTATGTTTATGTGTATCTTTTATAACGCTCAAAGTGTAACAGAAGACTTACGTATCTTTTTTATTTTGTTAATTTTTATTTTGTTCCTGTCACTGTGTAATTGCTCATGTGGGAAACCCAGCATGAGGGAGCTGTCCCTCCTGGTTTTGACACATCAATAAATATCAATGTCTTTGGATGTTTATGATTAAAATCTTTTTATGGCTGGGGTGTGTCTCCCTGAAACTTTGGAAACCTTTGCCATATATCATTAAAATTAGAGTTGCAACTGACACTTAGCATTTGTATGAGCTGAAACTAATTACACCGCCCGATTTACAACAAGCTAACACAAGATAAAGTGTCTGGATTTAAAGACTATTTCCCAATATAGGTAAGGCTGCTGAGCTTTCTTCCTTTCAGATAAGATATTTCTATGCAACGATCACTGAGTGTGAAATGGCAGTTAGCAACAGCCAAGTGAAAACTGTTCTTGAACCAGAGACTAATATTCAGAACATTATTTGCACCATGGTTTGAAATGTTTTCTGTCTTTGCTGTTCATTGGGAACAAAACAGTTCTCAAACAGCCCTGGAACAGGGCTCAAAGAGCTGCTTATATTTAGTCTTTAAAAGATATGACAGTCATGTGGCTTTTTGTTTTGTTTTGTTTTTTGAGACAGAGTCTCGCTCTGTCACCCCAGGTAGAGTGCAGCGGCATCATCATAGCTCACAGCAACCTCAAACTCTCGGGCTCCAGTGATCCTCCTGCCTCAGCCTCCCAAGTAGCTGGGACTACAGGTACACACCATGATGCCCGGATAATTTTTCTATTTATAAGTAGAGACGGGGTGTCGTTCTTCCTCAGGCTGTTCTCAAACTCCTGTCCTCAAGCAATCCTCCTGCCTTGATCTCCCAGAGTGCTAGGATTATAGGCGTGAGCCACCGTGCCCAGCCTGAAAACATGTCATGTTTTTCTGAAACAAATGACATGCAGTAGAGTGGCAGCCACCATGAGAAATGATATCACCCTTTCACTTGTGTCAAGATACATTTTTCTACAGCGCTGCAGACAAGTAGTGATGGATTGAGTGCGTATTACCAAAACGGTAGACCATGTCCTGGGGGGAAAACAACTTTAAACAGATGATAGTTTACCACTGGTCTTCTAAAAAGTGCAGGATGTCTCATACAGACTGTTGTAGGTTGGTTTTATTAACTTGAAAATCCACACGCAAATCAAACAGATTGCTGTTTTATCAGATCTCTAGCCAATCACCCGATGACCGTTTTTAAATGTAACATTAACGTTTCCATCTGTATTTTGATTATCGCAACAACATATTAGAGCTACTAGCTGGTCATGTTTAATTCAGCAAGTGAAAGTACAAAACTGATCTCCTCATGCAGACACATGACCTAGATAAAGCTCATCTTTTCTTTTTGGTGCAGAGACAGGTGAGTAATTACTGCAAGTGTGGTTATCCTATGCATCAGCCCGAGAGCCATTGCAGCAGTCGTTTGGCCTCAGCAAACCAAGACGTTTAGAAACAGTGGACTATTCACAACATCCTTCACAATTACAGAACATCCAAAAGGAAATCATGCAACGTATTAGAGATTACTAATATTTTTAGGGGCACATTGCAATTTCTGAAGTTTCACAATGAGTCCGATTTCCATTGCGGTTCTACACTATCACCTTGCTGAGCTCACTATATTTGATACCTTAACTTATACACTGGAAATTTCCTCCGAGGAGAATAAAGCCCTGGTAATGTACTCTGCACAGTCAAATTAGACGTGAATGAGCTGTTGAAAAGATGATGTAGATTACAAGGCGTCACGGCAAATGTGAGTAAGTGGTTCTGCCTACCAATAAAAAAATCAGTGAATAGAATACGCTCTAAAAACAGGTGAAAGCTATATTTAAAGAAAATCTGTCAATAAAATATTAAATACATTTTTTCCACACCATTTATGATGACTATTGAAAGCGTATTGGAGTTTAAATTCTGCACATGGCAATACATGTTTTTCATCTTTAGGAATAAAACCTAATTTTCTTTGATGATTTTAAGTGATAAAGTCATTACTGTGCAGTAAGCGTATTCCCGTGAGTATTCCGTGCATGCCACTTTTATATTTTTACACTAATCTTAGGGGCACACGGAAGTCACAAAATAAAATTTTACGCTTTGCTTTTCTGTTATTTACGGTGAGATGCGGAGCAAACGCACACCCTCCAGGAGGTTTTCAGGGTATTAAACAACTTTCTCCTCTTCCACAAGGGACAAGCATTTCCCTCCCCAGGGGTGTCTGCCTCCACCCCGAGCACCCACGCAACCCATGTCTCTTTCCCTGCCGGTGAGGAAACACTTCGCACTCAGTAAACTCCATGGTGTAGTCTCTCTGATACCCATCCCCAAACCATGGGGGTCTCCTCCCCTCAGCCTGTCGCATCCCTCTAGAGTGTCCTTTGCTCTCCAGATGGGGTCACTCTTCTGGGAGCTCCAGAGCCTGACTTGTCTTTTGTCATCTGAGCTCCCACAGGGCCTGATGTCTGAACTCCTCCTGTGGCCTTCAGCTGGCGATCAGCCCCCTACTATGGCCAAGGCCCCCGTGGGGACGACTGGCCAGGTACACCGGACGTTCTCGTGGGGACCGGATTCCACCTGTCGTGGCTCTGATTCACTGTGTCCTCGTGGACTGGTTTCCTAGGGCCGCCGTAACGGAGCGCGCCAGACCGGGTGGCCCAAACAACAGAAACGTGCCATCCCACGGCTCCGGAGGCTGGAAGTCTGAGACCCAGGTGTCGGAAGGCCTGGTCCCCCATGAGGCTCTGAGGCAGGACCTGTACCCGTCTCTCCCCGGCTTCGGTGGTTGGCCCAGCCTCAGCTTGCAGAAGCAGCACCTGAGCTCTGCCTTCCCGGTCACCTGGCGCTGTCCCTGGGCACGAGTCTGTGTCCTGGCCTCCCCTTTGTACAGGGCCATTGGCCGGGTGGCTTTGGGGCCCACCCTGAGGACCTCATTTTACACTAACCACCTCTGTGAAGACCCTGTATCCAAATAAGGTCACATCCGGAGGCACTGGGTGTAGGACGTCAATACATGAATTTAACACAATTGCACCCAGACACCTAGTAAAGTCAGTGTGCCTGGGTGATGCCCCCAAATCCTGCCAACTGCTGGACCTGCCCTCGGAGAGCCTTTCTACGGCCACCTTTCAGGTGGGGAAACGGGGCGGGAACCGTGCTTACGGCTTGCACGGGTCGGAATCCCGGCATGTGTGGTTTTCGATTACCAGGTCCTCCGGCTTCTCCTCCCTCCACCTCCCTTGCGGGGAAAGAGGCAGAAATCGCCACCTTCTGCCTTCTCGTTTGTAAAGGACTCGACACGGTGCCAGGAGTGTGTCTCTGCTCTGGTTTTCTCACCTGGTGGCCTCTTTTACCTGGGCAAATAACACCTGGGCACTGGCTTTGCAGACGGGAGAATTCTCTTCCGATTCTGCCTCTTCCTCAAGGTCGTCAGATTAGGCAGAATAAAATCAAGTCCCTTTGGGTTTTTTTTTTTTCCTCATTCCAATTCCTTTTATCAAAGAGTTAATGAGTTCACCTGGGTTTAAGGAGATTTGTAATGGATTTTTAAAGCCTATTATTATTGTTATTATAATGTCGGGTTATTAATACCAAACTAAAAATGTCACTCAATATGCAAAATGAAGTGATAAGTACCATTTAGCTTTTAAGAAGTACATTATATAAAGAGTCCATTATGAAAATAATCTCAGGTTATAGCCAGCTCTCAAAAGACCTGGGAAATAAGGTTTTACAATCAAGGTATTGCAGGCCATTAGAACAAATAAATTTGTAAAAAAAAAAAAAAAAAAAAAAATACTAAAATCCCAGCATAATAAGTGTTCCTTAGAGAATAGTGACAAATTGTATTACAATTGTGTTTTCAAAAAAAGTGGAAAAATAAAGAATCATTCCCTTGAGGTTGAAATTACTAATATCCCACGAGGCTAATGCAGGTGCAGCAAACTGCCAGGTTGACAGGGACCCTGGGCCACAAAGGTGGGGGTCGCCAGGTGGCCATACGATGACAAGTGTCGTAGAGAATAATAACAAGAAGCATATGAGACTTTTTGCATTCAAAAGTGTGTTTCCCAAGCACCACACGTACTCACCAGCAAATTGGTATTAATGGATCAACACCTAAGTGGACATATAGGAATAACATTTGTCGGGTGTTGGGCAGGTGGGAGTGGGGAGGAAGGGATGGGTATATACAAACATAATGAGCGAGATGTGCAACGTATGGGGGATGGTCACGCTTGAAGCTCTGCCTCGAGGGGGGAGGGGGGCATGGGCAATACAAGTAACTGTAATATTTGTACCCCCATAATATGCTGAAACAAAAATAAAAAAATAAAATAAAATACTTCTTTTTCAAAAAAAAAAAGTGTGTTTCCCCTGCAATAATCGGAAGAAAGTCCTGTGTGCGTGTGTGTGTGTGTGAGATCTATTTCTGTATAATCCCAAAAACATGTTTGTTTTCTTTTTATTTTAATTTTTTAATTGGCTAAGTAATACAGCCACACAGTTCAACATTCAAAAAATGGACCCAAAAAGAATCAGGAAATTCCTCTTTTGGAAATGTTTTCAGATTGAATTCATTACACAAGACGGTCAGGCGCATGACTTTAGAATCACACTTTAGTGTTTTATTTTTATCAAAATCAACATTCCCCTGACTAATCACCAGCTGCCACTAAGAATGATCCCAAGACTGTGCTTCATGCAGTGGCGGTTACTTCACAAACCCTGCAGGTTAGGATGGGGGAAGGTGTCTGAAAGAACCCCAAACTGCTCTGAGCAAAGGGTACGTCCCTGCCCTACAATCTGAATTTTCTGGAATCTTCTCAACAGGGCTGAGAATTCAGGCAGAAGTTGTCACGAGGTCTATAATATAAATTTAGCATTTGGCATAATGAACCGCGCCATTAATTTAATCAATTGTAGTAGGCGTCGTACTAGCCACTGAATTACTGTTATTAAATTTTTGGATGAGTGTTTTGACTCCTCAAATGAAAGTACAAAATACTTTGTGGCTTTGTATTAATATGGACAGGGGAAATGAAGTGCTCAGACAATTATTCACATACTTTGTATCAAAATAAGATTTTAACCTGCATTGTTTGTTTTACCATGGCCTACAACAATGGAAAATTGTGGCGAATATCCACTTGAATTAATTTTAAAAACTTTGCTCTTATCTGTGTGTAATGTAACAAGTTTAGTGGTTCGTTTATCATATGCTTAGTTTGTCTTTTCTCTGTATTCAGTGAAACCTCAACAAGGGAAAAAAGTCATTCCCACGGACCATTTCGAAATGCGCTTTAACCCAATAACGTGAGAAACAGAAATATATATATATATATACTATGAGTGTTTTTGAAACATCAAATCGGGTTTTCATCTTAAGTAGTTTCTAGCAAGGCTAAGTACAAATCTACGAGTTTTTAGTGCCTCAAAACTGCTCAATTGCATGCGTTTAAATGCCATTCATTTTAATAAATTCAATTTTACTTCTGCTATAAATTCTTGGCCATACTGGCGAGAATTTTGCAGAGGAAATTTTGTTCTTGCTGTCTGAACTGCATTATATCTTGAAACTCGTGTAAGGCCAAGCCGAGCGGTGCTGGCCAGTGTGAAACTGGAGAACATTGTGGAAACAGAGAAGTCCCTGAAGTCTCTGGGGAGACAGAACAGACTGCCCATGCAGGATTGAAGCAGTGTGGTCTCAGGGTTTATAACAGTGGGATGTAGAAACAGTGGGGACATTCTGTGCCAAGCCAAATGATCACTGCGGCGTGGGAACAGATTGACAACCCCAGCACCTGAATATGTCACCTCTCACGAGTCCTTTCACAGGAAGCAAGAAAAGGTGCTGTGGGAGCCTTGGGGACATGCCACTCGTATCTTCTGCTGCAGGGAGCACCACCAGCTGTAGGGAGCACCTCATGCCACAGGGAGCACCACCAGCCACAGGGAGCACTACCAGCTGTAGAGAGTATCACCAGCCACAGGGAGCACCTCCTGCCACAGGGAGCACCATCTGCCCAGGGAGCACCACCAGCCATAGGGAGCACAGCCAGCCACAGGGAGGAGCATCACCGGCCAACAGCCCCACGCTGCTCACTGAACTCCAGCCAAGTTCCATGGAGGCTGCTCTTCCCAGGGGGTGCTTCCAGCCAATGGCTGAATGTGGCCAGAGTCCCAAGGCAGGCTTGTTCCTGGTACCCGAGAGATGCCCCAGAAGGACGACTTGGGCTCAAGCTCATCAACTTCCACAGAAGAAGATGAAAGTGGATCTTGCATTATGCTAGAATGTCTTGCTTCAAATCCCGGCTCGCTCACTGACTAGATCCACGATCGCTAACTCTCTGGACTTCAGCAGCCTTGTCTCACACAACTGCCGTAAGGATTTAGTGAGAAGACGCATTGCCCGACACACGACACACGACCAGGCACGCAGAAACGGATACTTACCGATCTGAGTGCGTGTTTCCATTTCCTGGATCTGCTGGTATCTGAGTTCCTATTTCGGAAGAGCTCACATGGCGCTGAGTTCACACATGCACGTTGGGACGACCTGGAAGAACACGCCTGGGGCCTCGACCGCCTGGGTTTCTGTCCCGGACCCACTGTCATCTCAGGCCTGTGACCTCGGACATTGGCTTAACTTCTCTGTGGCTGGTTACACTATCTACCCAAGAAGTGGAAAAAACAATGGAACGTGACTCCATAGGATTGTTCTGAGGAAAACAACATGAACAAAATGCCCAGCATGCAAAGATCAGTGGCTGGCACATGGCAAACACCATGCACGCGTGTGCAAGACGTTTCCACTCCCTTGCTTCAGAGTGCAGGGAATGCCTTCGGTCAGTATAAACACCTTTCTGTTAGCATCTTCACGTAGGGTCTTTTAGAATATAGGTCCAGTTAGACTTGCGATGGGGGTAACAATGAACTGCCCCCTCCAACTTCAGAATGATTTTTCTTAGAGCATAATAAACATGTCCGTTTCTCTCTTCCAACCTCTGAGTGCGGAAGAAGGATGCTGAGGCTGGAATCTGGCAGCCGGAGGTCCCATCCTAGCTCCCCTGGCTGCGGTATGACATTGGACAGGTTGCAGAGTTTCCTCATTTCTCTGTCATTCTGTTTACTCATTTCTAAAACAAGCTTAAAATAAAATCCAGCTCCTCAGGCTATGCTAAGGGTTAAATCTTACGCTGGATGTGAAGTGTTCATTGTCAAGCCTGGCACGTAACGCACTCTCCATGAGTGTCAAATGTTAATAGTATTATTAGCATTATTGAAATATTTCCCTCCATTCAAGACATTTTCTGTGAAGCATCTTCCAAAAACCTGTATCGATTTCTTATTTTTTAAACACTCACTTACTTGATGTGTTTCGTAGTGTTGGGTCCTTCATCATGTATTTATAGCCTGTGGCAAGGAAGGCATTGATCGTTTGTCTTTAAATGTTTTAGTCGCAGCAGAATTATCTTTCTTTATCACTTACTCCTTTTAATTTTTTTTGTATCTTTATCAATATGTCATAGTCGTACATAGTTTGGGGTGCATGTGATATTCGAGACATGTATACAATGTGTAATGATCAAATCAGAGTCACTGGGAGACCTATCAGCTCAAACATTTATCTTTGTGTTGAGAACATTATAATTTTTCTTTTCTTGCTATTTTGAAATATACAATAAATTATTGCTAACTATAATTTCCTGCCTACTATCAAATACTGGAACTTATTCCTTCTCCCTAAGTGTGTTTTTGTACCCGTATCCTCCCTCTGGCCACCCTACTTTCCACCTCCCTGAGGTCCAGTTTTTGGTTCCCACGTACGCTGGGAGCACGTGGTACTTATCCTTCCGTGCCTGGCTTATTTCGCTTCGCATAATGGCCTCCACGTCCACCCACATTGCTGCAAATGACACGATCTCATTTTTATTTTTCTGGCTAAATAATATTCCACTGCAGAAAGTAATTTTCTTAAAGGAAAGCCCCATAGCACGTAACTTGAAACGGATCATAGTTGCTAAGAAAGTTTCTGCTGATTTTTTTCCTGGTTGAAAAGCTTTCTTGGTGGATCTGTCTCGTGCAATGGGAAATAACAACAGCAGTCATAGTTCACATATTTGGGTGTTTGCTCTGCACCAAGCACCTCACCGTCCTGTGCTCCCCACCGGCAGCAACACTGGGCAGTAGGTCTGGGTTTCAGCTGTCTCTCGCTGTCCCCGCTGTGTTCTCACATAGCGATCTAGGTCACATTTTTCTCCTCCACTAAAGAATAAAGACCACCTAACTCATGAGGTTGCTGCAAGAATTCAAGGAGATGATATGTACAAATTGTGTGGCAGGCTGCTCAGCATATCAGAAATGGCAGATATTGTCATCAGCCTCCTAGACTTTAAAATTAAAATTAAAAAAAAAGTCACAGCATCATTGTCATGTAGAAACCCTGAATCCTAGACTCCAACACACCTGCTCGTGGGTGCACAGCTTGTAACAGACAGCTAGACTCCACCTTGCACTCAGCTCCAAGACATACTCTCGGTCACAAACCGACCTGTGCTGCCTATGGACACGGTCCTGAAAACACCTACAGCAGGTGACCAGCTCATGCACATCACCTGTGCCCTGCCCAAGTCACCTCTTCTGAGTGCTCAGGTGAGGCGACACAGCTCATGTCCCGGTGCTAGTATCCTCCCCTATAAAACATGGTTATATTACGCTGAGTGTTAAAATTCACAAGAAGATTATTTTTCTCACATGTGGAATGTTTGCATCAATTCACTGTCTTAAGTTTTTTTGTTTTAAGAAAGCTCTAAGTTTGCTGTTGAAATTCTTCATAGCAGTAAAAAAAAAAGGGGGGGGCTCTTTTTCAAATCTCCTTTCGGAAAACGTTTAAATGCCTTTATTTATCTCTTTGTTTCCCAATGAGCTCTTATATGCAACTGCGCGATTTATGGGGAGCGGGGAGGGGCCCCCCCCACCTGCTTGCTGTCCTCAATGGTGATCTGAGCTGAGACAAACAGATTCAAATATTGAACTGTACCATTGGGTCTCCTACTTGTTAGTGGGCAAGGAGAGAAACACAATTTGACAAGTATATTCTGGGTCCCCATCTATTTTTTTTTTTGAGACAGGGTCTCACTCTGTTGCCCAGGCTAGAGTGCCGTGGCATCAGCCTAGCTCACAGCAACCTCAAACTCCTGGGCTCAAGCGATCCTCCTGCCTCAGCCTCCTGAGTAGCTGGGACTACAGATGCCCGGCTAATTTTTTCTATATATTTTTAGTTGGCCAATTAATTTCTTTCTGTTTTTAGTAGAGACGGGCTCTCGCTCTTGCTCAGGCTGGTTTCGAATTCCTGACCTTGAGCGATCCACCCGCCTCGGCCTCCCAGAGTGCTAGGATGACAGGCGTGAGCCACCGCGCCCGGGGCCTGGGTCCTCATCTATTAACACTCATTCCCCAACTGCGGTCCTCGAGCACAGCATTCAGGTTGAAGTTGGCTGGGAGAATCGATCACCAAGCATTGAAAGAAGTCGAGACCCGTAGGTTTCCAGACACCGAACATTCCAGTGGCCTTGTATCAGGAATCCAAGAGGAGGAAACAGCACTCATAAAAAGCCTAGTGCGTTGGAGCCAGCCCATATTGACATCCTGCAACAAGATCTCTGTCCCTGGGGCACCTTGTTTTCCCAGCAGTGGCAGAAGGCGGTGCTAGGACCCAGCGGCGCACGTTTGCAGGGTAGCTGGCTAATGTTCTGGAATGCAGTCTGCGGCTGTTCTCTGAAATTTTTTCCTGGAAGCAAACAAGCTAGCTCTGGAGGTAGTCACACTCTCGGTCACTTATTCCCATTAGCAACCCTGACGAGCAAGCGGCTTTACCCAAACAGTAGAAAAGGCTAAGTTATTTTTAAATGTGCTCAGTTTAACAAGTTTCACAATTTGCGATTTCCCAACCACAAAAAGAATCGTACGACTGTTAAAATTACAGGAGAATCTGGAAGCAGGCCTACCAAGTAGGGACAGAGGGCAAGGTGCACACTGTCAAAGAATGAAAATAGGGAAATCCTATTTAGAGACGCCGATCTCCATTTGTGCAAAGTCTTGTTAAAATCGAGTCTAGGAGAAAAACCAGGTATGACTTTGGCAAGGATCAGGGTTAGGCATGAGACCGTTTCCTCTTGCAACATGTTTGGCTTAAAAATAAATATCTTCCAAACTAGCTTTGAGGAATGCGTTTGTAAACACAGCCTGGTAGTAAAGCCCAGGAGATTACAGCGAGTCAGGGAGATGGAGGTTTCTTGGTTTCCCAGACTGTCCCAGTGGAAGCTCACAGGACGGGAGCTGGCTTCCCCCATGGGCCAGCAGCGCCTGCTGAGTGGGTTCAAGTGAACGGGACATGGCTGGAAATCACACAGCCTCGGACAGGTGTGCTGTGCACAGGTACGTGTGGGGGGATGCTGAGCACTCCTCTGAGCCTCCTCCACCCCGGCCTTCCAAGGTCACATAGCCTCCACTCCCCCTGACCTGGGGAGGGACAGGATAGTATGTCTAAAGACACTGGGGTGTAGCTACAGCATCGCCCATACATCCCTGGTTGAAAACAAAAACATGAACTTCACATTTCAATAAACTTGAAATTTTTAAGCATCAGGACACCTGAGGATTCTCCCGAATCGTGTCTAAAATCAGCACTTCACATATTTAAGGATAAAAACAGACCTGGCTTTGAATGTGTGATATTATCTCCTAATAAAATTTACTTCTGAGTATACCTAATAACTGACAAAGCCCATGGTAGAAGCCAGCCTTGCTTTCCAAAGACTCACGTAATTACCTGAAGGGAAGAAGCATTACTTCCCTGTGAGATAGTCATTTCTTGGACAACTCCTTTCATCTGCAAATGAGGAAATGAGTCAGCGTTGCTAAGTGGTATCATTGGTGTTTTGTTCTTCGGTAGGAATAGGAACAAATTTTGCTGCCCATAAAGCCTGTTATTACCAAGTGCACAGGTCACTGCTGAAACCTCCCCTTCAAACAACCACAGGTTCTGTTGTCAAAGATCTTAACAGTCTCTGGGGTTGGAAAGGTGCCTGGCTGGTCACAGGATCGCATGACTCACTGCCCTGCTCAGCGTTAGCTAAACACAAAGCTAAAAGAACAAAATCAGCTCCATGATGTCATTTCTTTTCTATGTATCTTTAACATTGTTTAGATACAGAGGTCGTTGAGTAATACACGAGGCTTTCAAACAAGAAGAATGTGTCTCAAACACTCAGGGAAAGAAAGCATTTCAGGGTTATGTTTGAATACAAACTCAATACGTGCTCCAGGAATCCAGGGTTTGTGCTATTTGCTGATACAAAGTATTTCTCAAGGTTTTACAGCCTATAAACGAGTCACCTTAGCTGGTTAAAGTTTAACACGACTGAAATATCTTTGGGTCTTGAAAAATCCATTTAAGAATATCAGATTTTCAGAACTGATTGACGATAAAGAGCTGTCATTTCCAGTTCCTTGAAACTTACTGAAAAAGGATGCACAGAGATCCTAAGTGTGTTTCAAAATCAAGGAAAAATATAAACAGTGTTTCTATATAGGTGATGGGATTATCAATAATTACTTTCCTATCTTCTCTCTATCTTCTTACATTTATTTGAGGAGCAGGCATTGCTTGTACAGTGGGAAAAAAAATAAAGTAGAAAAAAATGTTTTAAGTTTTCTAAACATTAGCTCCATTAAGGTGAAATATTCAAAAACTCAAAAGCTACAACAGACTGAGTCGGTGAATTGACATCGACCTTAAATCTGTGCCGATGCCTTTCATTACAGTGTCGGTAAAACTGCATGAGCAAAGATGAGGTCACTGTTTACCAAGCTCCACCACTGGTCCCAAAAGAGCAAGAGAGAAAGGAATCCCACGTTTATCTGTTGGTGTCATGCTTGTGGCAATCTCTTCTAAGAAGCTGAATCACTCATTTTGGAAAAATTCAGCCAAAGTTGAGGAGAGTATATTTAATTAAGCAGATGATACTACTTCCTTAAGATGGATTTTTAGTTGGAAAATTGGAGAACTAAGCAGGGCAGGGCATGTTTCGTTTAAGAAAAGTTTGGTATCATGTGAAAAAAAAAATTATTTCTTTCAAATTGAGCAAACCATTATTTAACTTCCTCTTTCCAGCATTACCTATTTGCTTCTGGGAGGTCTTAAGAAAATATAGAAGGTTTGTCGGACTCAAAAGAGGAAATCAAGAGTATATAATGAGATGGAGCATTCTGCTCCCTCGCCCCAAACGCATACAGCTTGTTTCTGAAGAAACTTGCTCCGTCCTCACTGTCCGACTTGCTCCCTGTCAGTTTTGTAGGGTTCAAATAATGGTTTTTCTGTCCCCGAATTGTACTTTAATTAAAGTATCACGTACGGGACTTTAAAACTAACTCAGTCCTCCACACCCAGGCGGAGTTGCGAGTCACCTTTAACTCCTGGTGTTGGTCCTGACAGCTGCTGTCTTCCTGGGTACGTGACCCCTGCCGCGTGTGCTGGCTCCACACCGGTTCCCAGTGTGCACGTGTGTCCTTCTGCATGCCACCCCGTACCCCACACGGCCGTAGGGAAGCACGGCTCACTCTCACCTCGAGCTAGTACTAGAAGATGCATCACCATGACCCAGGACTGGTATCATTTTAAAAGCCAGCATGAAAGACAATCCACGTAGCCCCGAAGGTAACACCAATTGTTTCCCACGAGTGGTGCTTCCAGACAGGTCCCAGTAGTGAACATCGACCGGACAAATATGTTTTTATGAAGATATTTGATTGAGAGCACCCCGAAACACTAGGAAAGTGGTGTCGTGGCACTTTTATATGAACTGATCTCAGACTTGAAACACTTAGCTTAAAGAGGGGGAAACGATAAATACAGAGTAGCTTTTTATTTAAAATGCATCTATTAGCCAAGACTCTTTTCATGTAGACTGTTTATACAGGCTGCAAAAGCCCTCGTAGCATGATCAGTGTTCCTTGCCTCTAGCTGCCCAGTTAGTCTGGGACACCCCAAATGCCCCTCCACAAACTCATTCCAACGAAACTACCCACGACTGTTACCTCTTCGGAGTACATCAACGTCGTAAGCAGGAGATGGGACATCCCTTTGACTCCAGTGAGTAGTAACTGATCGTGATAAATGCAAGCAGAGTGTCGGCCTTCCGTGTCCTCCCAGAAGTTTCTGCCTCTGCCACTGGAATGACCACATATATTTTTTCCAAATAAAAATATGATTAAAGGCCGGGCATGGTGGCTCACGCCTGTCATCCTAGCACTCTGGGAAGCCGAGGCGGGAGGATTGCTCGAGGTCAGGAGTTCGAGACCAGCCTGAGCAAGAGCGAGACCCCGTCTCTACTAAAAAAAAAATAAAAACAAATTAATTGGCCAACTAAAAATCTATAGAAAAAAATTAGCCGGGCATGGTGCCCGTAGTCCCAGCTACTCGGGAGGCTGAGGCAGGAGGATCGCTTGAGCCCAGGAGTTGGAGGTTGCAGTGAGCTAGGCTGACACCACAGCACTCTAGCCTGGGCAACAGAGTGAGACTCTGTCTGGAAAAAAAAAAAAAATGATTAAAATCTGGACCCATTATTTTTTCCAATGAGTAATATTACATACATATGAAATGTCTTGCAAATGTCTAACATTTAAATACAGGTACTATGTATTCAATCATTTTCTTCTACCAAATAGTATACACTCACTGAAAATCAGTATTCTCATAGAAAACATAAAACTCCTAGTTGCCTTGCCGACCGGTAAGAGTGGATGGCCAGGAAAGGGAACGTGACCTTCATCATCACAAAAGAATGCTCCTGGCTGGTTCCCACTGTCCCTCAGGATAGCTACCATTCTCAGTGACATGGTTCCTTGTTTCAGAGCAAACTTCCGCCTTCCCTATAACCACTCTCCCACGGAAGTCTTTTCTTTGACAAACGCTAATATTCTAGTCATTTGATAAAATTCTACACACGTTAAAATTTCAGTATCCGGCTTTTAGCCGGCATGCGGTGTCACATCCTCAAAGCTTTCGGCATGCCAAGGGTATGAATAAGTGCAAATGCAAAGAAGGAAGGAAGGAAAGAGACTCACCTCCCAAGGAAGTGAAAAGAGAGGTGACCATTCACCGCTGGGAGTGCCGGCTGACACATCCTCAAGGAATTAAATCACCATAAAAGTTACTGATGTGACTCAGTTCATTCCCACTGATTGGGAAACAGTCTGAATCATTAAGTGAAATTACCTGGGATGTTTAGATCCAAGCTGTTCTGTACTTTTGTCATTGTCTCATTTAGTGTGGAACAGAGGAAAGTTTTATATATATATGTAAACTATATATAGTTACATATATACACACATACTTATATACACATACATATATAGAGTATATATAAATATGCATAGAGAGAGAGAGAGAGTCGTGGGCTTTTAAAAAAAAAAAACTATCTTGAGTTAAAAATTGTAGCACGATTATTCTGTGTTTCAAGAAAGACCATCCTGTCGTGCCACGGCACCAGTTAAATATTGTGTAATTATTTTTTCGGTGGATTTGGGACATCTGATGATTATTGATCTCCTTCCAAATATCTCAACATCAAGATCAAACAAAGCTGCTAAGAGGCAGTGATCCAACTCCGGCGCCTCAGGCAAGGCCGCCGTTCTCTCCGGCTCTTCCCGCTCTGAACTGCAGCCGTCGATTCCGCCGGACAAGACTGCGGGTTGCTTGTCTTTCGAAGCCCATGCATCCTGTATAACTAAAGACTGCAAGTTTCATATAAACTAGAAGCGAGGCTGGAATAATAGCCAAAGTAGAGAACAATTGATGTCTTCACTATTCAGTATCTACTCCCCAGTAGCCTGCCCTCATAACTCCATATTGTGAGGACGCAGTGAGAATTCTCGAATCACACAGGAGAAATAGAAAGTCCCGGAAAGTATACTTTCCCCCACATCCCCTTCTTATAAAATCATGGTTTCTTAGCAAGATAGAAGAATATTGATATTAACAAAGGCAGTACACGATGTAGATTTATCAGAGCACCCACGGCATCTACACGGAACAGACACCACCGTTATCACAGGCGTATGTCTGCCTTTTAAAATTATCTATGCTAGCTCACACTGGAGACAACACACTCACGCTCTGCCCCATTTCTAATTTACGTCCAAAAAGGAAAACATATTTGATCATTTCTAAATCTGGTTAGGTTAGCACCCCATCGCTGAAGAATGTTAGTACTGTCTTATGTCTTAAAACAATATTATATTCCATACTTTTAGTATAGTGGTATAGGTCTAAACTTAAGAGCCTTCATTGTGTAAGAAATTAACCCTTAAGGAAGAAGGAAGGAGAGTGATGGTCTACTCGTCCAGCTCGCTTAATTCAAGATGCAAATCTGTGGCAAATGACAACAGTAAATCAGGGAGCCCTGACAGGTGACAGGTGCAATCGTGACAGATGCCACATCCAGGAACAAAACTATGACATCTTGAGTTAGTTAAAAATATATATATATATATATATATATATATATCCTTAAACGGCCTTTAACACATAATGCTAACGTGCACTTAATACCTACACGCTCTGATAAACTGATAAACGGAAGACGCAAGCCCTACATTCAAGTTCCACAGGAAAAAAGTCATCGTTTCTAATCTAGGAAATAACTCACTCCCCTCCCTAAGGGCTCACGAATAGGACAGGGCCAGTTCTTTCAAGTTGTAGCCACAGTGGTTTGACCCAAATTGAGTTAAAATCTTTCTATGATATGAAAAGTCAGAGGAGTAAAGAAGCTACCCCACAAGCATTATTTTATGAGGAAAGGGCACGTTTTAGCTGTAGTATTTACTATACCTAGAAGCCATACAGATCAGGGCAGGAACATAGCACCAAACAGGAAAATGATCCAGCCCACAGGGAACAGGACATTTTGATAATGGTGAAAATATTATCTGAAAATTCCAGATGACTAATATTTATAAGAACAACCTGAATCTCTAAGAAATGTTCCCAAAGGCAGGTTGGCAGAGAGAGAAACGTGCTGAATGACCACATACAGTGTTCAGGACAGTATCTCAAATACACTTCTGTGTCAGGACTTATTAATTTCTACTAACTTCCAAGAAACAAGAACATCTGATAATCCAATATGTTCAAACCAGAAATCCCAGTAACTGCTTATTTGGTATATTAGCTAAAATAATGTTAAAAAAAATCCCAGCTCTACAGCAGAACAAGTGGATAACTCAGAGAATTGATTATTCTAATGAGTGTTTAATTAACCTCAATATGTCCTAAGAAATAAAAGAGAAAGAAGGAAAAATGTCTAAAACTAAGTCACCCTCAAGGGACTGATTATAAAATAAAGTGTTTAAAAATTTCTAAGTAAAACATTATTACATTATTGCAAACTTACTAAATCTGCCTAATGTACTGAATAATTCCACTTTAGAAAACACACACACACACACACACACACCACCAAAGAAGCAATAAGAAAATAGATTTATTTTTTAAATGTCATGGAAAAAAGCAGATTCCTGTGCCTCTTCCCCAAACTTAGTCAAGACTATTTCTGGGCACACCTGAGCCAGATGACTAAAGGTTTGAGAACCACTTCTAGGGAGTTTTAGTTGCAAGAGCTACAGTGGCTCTAAGTTCTCGTGTTTCTCCTTTTGAGACAAAAGTATGTGTGCCTGTGTGTGCATGCTTACTCTCTAAATATATTATGCATATGTACACCAATAAGTCACTTTAATCTTATCTAACCTTTCTAAACTTTTAAATATAGTACTTTTACATCACGATTCCTGTGCACACATACAAGTACAGACTGATGGAGAGAGATGATGGTCATTTTCAGAGGATAAACTTCCTGCAGACAGACATCATTTGTAGCTTACTCTCCCAGCCCTGCTCACGCTGTGCTGCGCCGACTGTGTACATCCCACCCCTCCTGGACTCGTCTTGCTCTGCTTGCCCGTCAAATGCTCACGCTGTGCTAAGCCGCACGCCCATGTTGAGTGAAGAAATCCACTGGAAGGCACAATATCATTATTAAAAATGTACATATTTGCGGCACTTTAATTCTCTCAGTCTATTAGGGTGAATGCTGAAAAAATGGTGACGATGCAATCTGAGCATGTTTAAAGAGACTAGAAGCTCAACGTGTTCTTATTAGACTAATGTTACCATTACACTCCGCCTAACAGGCATCATCTGCCTCTCACTTCTCTGAGCAACCTAATACCAGGGTGGAGGGTTTGTGAGGCACTGTATTCAGAAGAAATAATTTTTAAACCAGGGTGTGAGATGCAAGAATGAGTCCGATCCAAGTGGACAAAGGCATCATTCTAGAAAAGAGAATCCTCCCAGGAGCGGGCCCTGAGTTCCTTCTGCTTCAACCCAAAGAATGGATGACTTCGGAGGGATTCCGGAATTATCTGTGTGGCTCTGCTGCCCATGAGTTAGAAGCCAGAAGACAATTCCCAGAGATCTGCTTAGGTTTGAGAAGTGTCAAGAACTCACTGTAGAGAAGAATTAAACTAACAAGGGTGACCGGAACCACTCACAGATGTTAGGAAGATGCCACTGGTCGCAAAATCTTTTGCCATTAAACAATGAAACAGTTGTGTTACATAGCAATTATTCAAGCAATATTATTTAACTTTAAGTTTTAAACCATTCTGGTTAATTTTGACATAGTGAGGTGTTTTTTAAAATTATTTGAAGGATAAATAGCCAGTCTGTTCCTACAATAAATACAGCAGTTACTATTTGCCTGGCACTGTTCTAATTGCTTTTAGTGTGTTGACTCATTCAATCCTTTTAAGAAACCAATGAGGCAGGGACCATACCCTACATGAGTAAACTGAGGCACAGAGAGATTAAGTGTGAACTGGTGAAGCAGGAATCTGTCCTCGGCTTGAGAGTCCCTTATTTCTCCATGGAAGGGTGGCTCTCAATAGATATTAGATATAGTGGGATTGGCAACCTCTCATTGCTTTATTTAGCTCCATGTGGATAAAAAAGGATTGGTGATTTGACAAAGAAAGTAGGGAAAGGTTCAATCCCATGTAAGATTTGTGCGTATGTGTGTGTGTGTGTGTGTGTGTGTGTGTGTGTGTGTGTGTGTGTGTGTTGTGAGTGTATGATTTTGCTGGGGGAAGAAAAGAGTTATTTAGTTTATTATTTAGTTATTTAGTTAACTATTTAGTTTGACCGTTAAAAATAGAAACAGTATTAACAAATAACTTACTGCAGCCCTTTCACATTGCTAGAGTTGAACTAAGATCTCTGCAGGTTCTGTGAAAAGACTGTAGCTATTTATTTACAGCCAACCGGATTTTGCTCCAGAGATAAAATACGTGCATGAGCACATGCCTCTATGAGTGTATATGTAAGACGGTATTCAAATGGGAGTTGTATTTCAACGCGAATATAAATATTATGGAAGTGATACATCATGAAAGCCTTATTTGGTCTGGGTAAGACCGTTCTTTGCGAGTGGCATTTTTTTCTCTGGGTATAGTAATTACAAACCGTTATTCCCAGCGCTTAAGAGCATTGGCCAACGGGCCCCGTTGTGAGGCTTCAGTTTGCCATTCGGTAGACTTAGATCCAATCTAGACAATGCAGAAAACTATTCCCCATAAAGCGAAGATCGAAGACATTCCTACCCACGCAGTCTGATGCCCCACTATAATCTGTATAAACTGATAGGAAAAAATTAGCGACGTATTGTCGTCTACCTACGTTGATGAGATAGCAGCTGGCATGTCAGAATTCTGCGATGTAGATGTAAAACCCTATAAGTCACAGAACTTTGAAGGATTTGGGGAGGCCCACTGTATACACTACACCCATCAGTGAGCATCACTTGTAAGTCCAGACACTGCTGTGTTTAGCCAACAGCATCATCGCTGCTTTGAGTGTCTACTGGGGTACAAGGCAGACGCAGTAAAACCAGACCAGGCTGCAGAGGGTCCCAGCAGGGGAGTCCTGCGACACAGTCGAGCCTCTGTGTTTTCCTGCTTTTAATAAAGTGGCTTATTTCTGCTTCGTTGTCTTCAAGTCCATAATTTGTAAACTTGCTTGTGCTGATTACACTTGTCTGCAAAATAGGTTTCTGCTGGAAACGGTTGATATAACTTCTGCCAGCTTTTGACAACCAGCTAACTAATTACGTGACTAGTTTGTTTTTAATTAAAAATCATGATTCAATAATTAAACAATCTCAAAAAATGACTGGAAACTTCACAAAGCAGTTTTGTTTAAAAAAAAAAAACTCTGTATATTTTATATACTGGAGGAAGGAGGATGGAATTGTTTATTTAAATCTGGTTTTCCTGAGAAGTCACAATTGAGTCAGCATAATTTTCAAGTCCCTTCTCAAGGAAAAATGTGATAAATAGCTTAATATTGCTGAATAGGTCAGTATATTCAGCTAGCTATTCATATTAACATTTATTAGCACAGTTAATACATGTCTTAAGAGATTTAATAAATAGTTGGAAATTATTCACTTGAACAATGTCTAAAATTTACTTTCACAATGTGTAAATCATATTAGAACAATTGACAAAGATTCAATTACACATGTATACAATTTCATAGAATAAAATTTTCTTAAGTATATAAAACAATTACAAGAGGAAAATACCTAAGAACTTTCATGCCACTATCATGGGTAGTTTTCAGCTAAATATCACAGATATTTATGATGGGTTTAGCTCAAAGTTTCATTAGTTAGAATAAAAAATATTTAAGTGTTTTTAACACTAAGTGGCATCATTCCTTCAACCAATTCAGCACATATTGCTGAAAACTGCTGCCTAATAGACCAGGTGTATTGTGGTTCTGCACAATCTCAGTGAAGTCTCTTGAACTTTCTATCTTCTTCATTCTCTGTTCAACCATGTCTTTTGTGTCATTTTTAAATTTGTATTTAATCCTTGTAAATTTAAGCTAACAGCAGAATGTTTTCTGAGGACCCGTAAGGAACGCAACTGTGTGATACACACGTTCGATGAAACAGAGACGATTAAACCCACTGGCTTTCCTACGAGGGAGTATAATCTAGTCCGCAGAAATTGGTAACGCTAACGTAAAATAGATCTGGGAATAATTTGACAATAGGAATTTCAACCTGTAGCTAATGTCTGCCTTTAATTCTGAATATTCAGGACCAAAGTCAAAGGACAACAAGACCTGGCTTTGGAAACGGTCCTCGTGCATGATGGAAACTTGTTCGGCATCTACGACGTGAGTATTTACTGGGTGCCCTGGATGAAGCCAAGGCTGTCTGGGGCACAGAATGGCTGTTAACAAGCCGGTCCTGCCCCGGGGACCTGAGAGAGGAGACGAAATGAAAGCCGGGACGGTCCCAGCATCTCTGCACCACGGATTTCCTCCTCTGCCCCAAACCTAGAAAGAGTAACCGGCTTTCCTCTTAGCATCTGCACATGTCTGAAGGACGGCATCGGTGTTGCAGACAAGGAGGGGAGCACAGAACTCAAAAACAGATGCAGCTGAGCTTTCTCAATGCCCCTCCCCCCCTCAGGGTGAAGACCGAACTGTTCCTGGTTCACTTCAAGGGCTAGTCTGGAAGTGATCTTCGGACCTCAGAAGCTGCCAGCGATCCACCGGCATCCCCAGTTCCCCGCCACCCTCCAGCGGAGCCGTGCCCTTGGATTAGACACTTTCTCTGCGTGAAGGTGACGTAACACTTACCTCATCCAATTAAACTGATGATTTACCGACACGGCGACACCAGCAACGGAAGCTGCCAGGGCGAACACGCGTTAATCCTGGGTGGAGAGCCACGCACTTCATGTGGGCTTCTCGATAATTTTGTCCTCATGATAGTCCACGAGGCAGGTCATCCTCTTCTTAAGTCGGTAACCGGGGTTTAGATGGATTAAATAACCTTATGTGGATTGTGCCGCTAGCAAGGGACAGAAGGGATTCCCCACCTGTGCAGCCGGTCCGGGTCTGGGGCTGTCATTGTGACTCCAGGTCACAGGTGCTCAGACGCCCTGGCAGGGTCCCTGGAGCAGGGTGGCTTCGTGATGCGTCCTACCGATGCCACCGCCTCTGAACGAGGCATGGCTGGTGTTATTCAGGACAAGCAGGGGGCCTCCCACACTGGTGCTGGGGCTGAGCCAGGGGGCCCCCCCCACGCGCTTTTGGTATGTTTGGAATATTCAAGAGCACCCACCCCTCCGGCACCTCAGCCCACCACCCTTGCTGACGACCGTGCTCAATCCCTGAGAAGAGAATCATCCTGCCCTGGTACAGACATGAGAAGACTAAGGTTGACTTTTCATCCGCGAGCATTGTGACAGTCTAGCTTTCCAGGGGAACAGTCTCCCTCGGTCCGGACGGATGCCACCTGAATGTCCTTTCTAGCTGCTCCACTCACAGGTGCTGGGAGTACCTGAAGACAGGTGTCTCCTTCCCACCGAAGTCCCCCGACCTTCTTCCAGAGGCCTTCACCTTCTTTAGGCCTCCGGTGTGAATATGGAAAGGCCAGCCCCCTTTTACAAAAACTATCTGAATCTATTTTTTGGATTTTGTATTAAATAGAAACCACGCGAAGGTTTGATGTCAGGTTGTGCAAATATAATTTGTTTTCTTCGTGACACTGCTGTGTTTTTCAACGACAGTGTTCAGAGTTTGCTTTTCCGAAACTAATTGTCCTTCGGTCTTTCCTGATTTCAGTTTCAATTCTGATTGTGACTTAAAGGGAAATGAAAAGTAGCATGTAGAGAGCACGTGTGACTAACCCGAAGGCCAAAGACCCAGTAGTGATTTAAGAGCAGCTGAGAGTGTGGGGAAATGTCCTCACACGCCTCATCTCTTAAGATGTCAGTTATGCTGACGTTTAGTTCAGCACAGACGGCGTTCATAGATCTCTACCCACTACGTGCTTTATTATAAGTTCTTTTTAAAAAGATTTTTTGTGAATGTTTATGAGTTGATGAGTCAGGGTGGCACAGCTTCATGTCAAGGAAAGCGCCGTGTCGTATTTCCTGATGAGAACGGCTTCGCCGATCTGCTGAAACACACGGCAGGACTATTCCCAGGAGTTAGAGAGCCACGTGCCCCACACAGGACACCTGTTTGTTTGCTGGGAAGACGCCGATGTCTACTCAGCATGGGGCCAGCCCTGCTTCCACTTTGCACTCCCCACACGCGTGCACGGATGCACACGCACTCACATGCACACACGTAAACACAGTCACAGACACGCACCTCCATGGACCCACAGACGCAAATACACACAGAAAGATGTAAGAGATACACACCAGCATGTGGACACTCATGTTCATATACATACATGCACGCACACACAAACCTACAGTCAAATACACACACGCTGTCATAGACACACACAGACACACTTATGCACACCTATACACCTACATACACATAAACACAGACACACACATATACAGACACATGTACACACATACACATAGCAAACACATGCATGAGCACACACAGGCATACATATGTGCACACAGACTCACATACATACAGGTACACACAGAGATTTATTTGGGGGTTGGAGGTGGAGAGAGGAGATACCTGAACCTGTCTGCTGTCCCCTACGCCCCACTCCAGCCAATGCTTCCCAGGGCTTTTCCCAGCGGGGCCGGCGCCGGATGTTCAGACCCAGTTGCTGCAACACGAGGTCCCAGTGCAGGAATGTCCAGCAGGAGCGATAAGCCCCGCCGGGAATGAGGCGTGAGGAATCCGAGAATCAGATAAGAGCCACC
>CAUYPO010070605.1:0-11178 GCA_963574435.1 Cheirogaleus major
TCACTGCTCCATCCCAGACCCTCTGACCTTTGAGGGAACTGAGAGCCCTGGCCCTACACCCAGATGGGGCAGGATGTATAAACTGTGCGGCACAGACCAGCAAGGCACTGGCGCTCTGCTCCGCCTTCCTTGCAAATAAACAGTGATGCTGACAATGGTGATGGTGATGATGGCTGTAGAGTTCTGGAGAGCAAATACCAAGTGACAGCCATTACACAGATATCATTAATATTCAAGGAAAATTTATAAAGAGCCAGTGGTAACACACGGCCTTGGACTAGATGAGCCAGCTGACCCGAGTCCTTATTCCATCTTCCTGCCCTTCCTTCAGGGTATGTCTGAGATGCCTCTGCTGCTGGGACATCTTTCCTGCCCTCTCCACCTCCCACAGGTTGAATTCCTGTCCTTGTGCTCCTAGGCTCCTCTCTGTTAGAAAACTGGGTCCCCACTGGTACTGTCAGCCATGTCTGTCCTCCTTGCTTAGGCCTTGAGCTGCAAGAGACTGGCTTTATTTACCTCTGTGAACCCAACCCAACCCAGTACCAGGGACAGAGTATGCACCCAGCACATGGCTGTCAAATGGAGGGAGGCATGGATGGATGCAAGGGAAAAGATTATACACAACCTGGCCTGGACTCAACAGCTACTGAATGTCTCCCACATGCCAGGCCTTGTGCTAGATGCTAAGAACTCAAAAGTGAATAGACAGACATCGTTCCTGCCTTTAAGGAGCTTACAGTCTGGTTTATAAGTTTATGAACCCCAACAACGTCCTTTTTCCTGCCAGGAAAAATCCACCTGACAGTTTCTTTCTCAGTGTTGGGATACAGCCAGCCTCTCCTCCATGAGGAGGACGGAGGAGGAGTCTGAGCCATACCCCCAGTCCCGCCCGCAGCAAGGGTCATGCACGTGCAGATGGTGGGGGGGAGAAGTACAACCTGCTGCCTTTTGGCTCACTATTCAGAGGCTCCTACTGTCTGTGACAGTCCCCCTCAGGCCCACACTACAGCTTTTCACCCATTCAGGTGCCTACACTCCTGCTGACCTCCCAGTCATGAATCAGTGCAGCAGATGCCAGAACTTTCCATCTCCCGCACTGAGTGCAAATCACATGGCATTGCATAAGACAGACACCAGCATTGCCCACCCTTTCCCCCTCCCCTCGGCAAAAGGAAATGTTCCAACTGTGTGCTGTGGAGCAGGGGCCGCGTGCCGGGCAATCGCTTTTCTAAACCCTCAGCCAGCCTGCAGGGTAAGCACCGCAGATAAGGGAATCGAAGCTCCCAGAAGCTGGGCAGTCTCGCTCACGGCCTCACAGGATTTGAATTCAGGTCGCGCTGGTCCCTGGCAGGTGCTCATCCTGCTACACCAGGCTTTGTGGAGCAAAGCGAAGGGCTCTTCTCTGAGCAACCAGGGGCCATTTGCTGAAATGGCCAAACCTAGATTCTTTGCGGTCTTATCAAAGGCTGTGGTTTTCCTCTGCGGAACTGTGGGCTTTCCTCTCACAACCTACAGAAAAAACAAATCTTCGTCGGTGGAAGAGAGCTGACAGGAAGGAGCTCGGATGGGCTTACCAGGGTGACATTAAATTGCCACTGAACCAGTGAGCTATGGCAAATGCTTCACTCGTGATCAAGTTTATAATCCAGCTGGGGCAGCATGCTGCCTGCCATGCAAATGAGATTCCAGAAAGATGGGCTGAGGTCAGGGTACAATTGGGACTTATTCCCAGAGGATGTCACGAGCTGACTGTTGAGGTGATGTAGAGACCCCAGAGTGTTATGGCCAGTGTCAATCATCACGACTAATGTGTTTCGGGTGCCAGCTCTCGGCCAGCACCCGAACCGGGCCCTCAGGTTTCAGACATGAAACTGGTCGTGCTCCTAGGCTGGTGAAGTGGCATTAGTCAAATAAACCTCATGCAGCCCAAGAAGTGTTAAAATAGGGGTAGTTGCTAGTCACACCTCTGCAAGTGTGAATAGCAGCCCCTGTCCTCCAGGAACTATGACTGTCGTGACCTGCGTGAGACAAGGGCACAAATATCCAACAGCAAACTCATTCATTCAGCAAACACCTGCAGGCCAATGAGAAAAAAAAGCTGGTAAGACACAGCCCTTGATCTCAAGGAGCCTATCTTTTGAGTATCATTGCATACGTTTTACAAAAGAGAGAAAATACCTCCAGAAAGCTTGCTAACTTGCCTGGGGTCATGAGCTGGTGTTTGGCAGATGCAGGACTGGAATAATAAACCGTCTAATCCACAACACAATAGAGGCTGAAATGGCTCTGAAATTGCCTTGTCAATGAATCTCAGATGTCTATGTCCATCTGTAAGCATTCCCTGGAGTTTAAGGAGATGTTTTGGTACAAGGCCAGTGGCTTGTTCATGAGCTCATGTCCGGCCAGTTGGCTCAGAGGCCTAGAAAGAGCCCAAGCTGTTGCTAACTCTCCCTGGGAGCCAGTTCATGTCATAGAGGGAGGGACTCTGGGCTTCACCCAAGAAGCCCTGGACATTGGGCATCCTCTGTGGTAGACACAGATGCGTGCCACCCAAATCCCCTTCAGGGAAGGACTTGCTGCCCAGCAGCTTGGGCATGTCAAGCTCAACAGCATTTCTTTTCCTACCAACCCCTGAACTTACACTGCTCATCCAGCAGTTTCTAGAAAATGGAAACTTGTTCTACCTCAGGGCCTTGGCACTTGCTATACCCTCAGCCAGATGCTCCCTCCACACACATGGCAGTGGGTGCTGCTGTCTGAGAGGCAGACGGGGCTCCGACCCTGGGGCACCTTCTTCCTTTAGGTCTCAACATGACTGTCACTTCCCGCTCATGTGCTGAAAGTCGGTCCCAATCACAGGAGCTGTTTACTTTTTTCATAGCGCTTATCACTGTCCACAACCTTGTGTTCATGTGTGTGTTTACCTGCCAGCGCCTGGCTCCGGGAGACCCTGGCACCCAGCTCAGTGCCTGGCACATGTGAGGGCTCTATTAATATTTGTTAAACCGATTTAACAAGGAATCGGAACCGTGGTTCTGTACTCCACGGGCTCATGGCCAGAAAGAGGAGGAGATGTCACCAAAGATCAGTCACCGGTGAGAAAGAACAAGCGCAGACAGGGCCAAGGGAACACTAGCGGCCAAGGGCAGGGCAGGGGCAGAGGCAGGATCTGGGACAGGGGTGGGGTGGTGCCCAGCAAGGCCGGCCAGAGAGAGGACAGCTGGGCAGGTGGCCAGGCAGGGCAGGCGAGGCAGCGCCAAGCTGGGCTGGCCTTCTCTCCCCCACGCTCCTGGCAGATGGAGGAGCGCCAGGGCAGGGCGCACCGAGAATGAAAGCCCCGGCAGTATCTGCCGCCAAGCTGTGCCCAGCGCGCCTTCTCCAAGTGGTGCCAGGAGGCTCGCTGCAGCTGTCCTGCAAACGGAGACTCCCCGGCATGTCCTTGGGACACCAGAGGAAAGGGCCCCACAGGAGCAGCCACCCGGCCAGTCCACAGGGTGTTCTCTCCCAGCCCATCCCTGCGCGACCTCCGCATGCGCACTCAAAGGTTCTCCGTGACTGACAAGGGATGGCCCCACCTTGCGCACAGCGCGAAGGTGGACTCCCGACCCAACGCCCACCAAGGTCAAGGGCTAAGGGAAATATGGCGACTGAAAAATCATGCGATGTCCTCTGTATGTCCGCCCCGGCACGCCCGAGCCTGGGGGGTTCCTGTGAGGCCGTGCGCGGGTGGGGCCGGGAGCCGCCTTTGCAGTGGGTCGCCAGGGGAAGGAGGTGGCTCCGGTCGGCTCCCAGCAGGGAGCAGGGGCCAGGCGTGGGTCAGTGAACCTAAGCTGTGGACACCAACCAAAATAAAAGCGCATCTGGCTTATTTCCCAAAATCCACCGGCGCTGGCGGCCAAGGAAGCCAAGGCCGCGTTTGGCAGCAGCTTTCAGAGCAGAGCGTGGTGGGCCCGGGGTTCCTCCGCTCATTTGTCTTGGCTTCCCGAGGCCTTGGAAGGTGTGGTCTTCCCGCCCCGGGACCCTGGCTGGGCTCTGTGCCAGCCTTAAGCTGGCTGCCCCCAAGGACAGGACCCCTGCATCAGCGCTGAGTCTGGCACAAAGGGGACATGCTCAGTTGGAAGAAACCCCACCCCTCAGATTTGTGGGCACCCCAGAGTCACTTCTGGGGTGAGTGGGGGCACACCCACGATGTGGGAAGTTTGGAGGGGCTAGGCTCTGGGCCGTTTCCTCTGCGGGGTTCTCAGCCCTCTGGACCTCCCCAAAGGGCCCTTCGTGGTCCTGCTCCCCGATTGTGACGTGCCCGGCTCTGGGGCTGGAGCGCCTGGTCCGCGGGCCCGGCCCACTCACAGCCGGTCCTTCGTCGCCCCCCGGTGGCGGTCCGGGCTCACAGCCCACTGGAGCCACTGTTTACTTCCCTGGTCTCCCTTAACCAGGGTGGACAGACTCCACGTCCCACCGTGCTCCTAGCACCCTCCCGAGGGCTGCAGGGGACACAGTGCCTGCCCTAAACAGAGTGTCGTCTCCCCAGGAGGTGAAGGCAAACCCTCAAGGGAGCAATGAAACCACAGAAGGTAGCATGTGCCTTCAGGGAAGGTGAGGTCACAGCAGAATGAAGGAAAAGGCTAAAAAAGATGTGAAGGCACTGCATGCCTTCCAGCTTGGGACGCGCTGGGATGCGTGGAGAGGACGGGAAGGACTCGGGGAGGGAGGATGGCGTGACACAGACCGGCGGGGGAGGACCTGCACACGCACAGACAGGAAGGAGATGAGGCCGCGCTTACAGCTGCAGCCCGAGGCCCGGGAGGAGGGGGAGCCCCTCTTGGGGATGGGCCACAGAGACCCCCGCCACGTCTTCCTAACTTATGGGCCACCTTGAAGGAGTCTTTTTCCTTCAAATGCCAAGAATCTCAGAACACTGTTGCAAGAAGATGAATCTGACGGCTGAGCATGGGGTTGAGCAGACACTCCAGGCTCTGGGAGTAAGTAAGCACAAAGGAGCAAGCAGAGCGCCAGCCTGTCGGGGTCCCCCGTCCTACCCCAGCCAAGGAGGGGAAGTCCTGACACTGGCCAAGCCCCTCCTGTGCGCTCATGCATGCTGACATTGCGTGGGGTCACCTGCTGGCTTATTAATACATAATCCGCAGTGGTCTTGTGTGGGAGGCGTGGAAAACTTCCTTTTTCACAAACGAGAAAACTGAAACTCAAAGAAGTTAAGTACAGGTCTGGCTGGGAACGCGTGAGGCAGAACATCAAGTCTGTCTGTGAGTCCACGGCCAGCTACCTACTCCTTCGCAAGGACAGCTTACCTTACTGTGAGTGTAAGATCTGCAAACATGCTTTCTTGTGTTGTATTTAACTCAATCCTCATATCGACCCCAGGAAGCTGGAGGTATTATTTCCATTTCACAGGTGAGAAAATCTCAAAGAAATAACATACTCTAGGACTCATTATCTAGCGGGCGACTGAGCCAAGATTCAAAATTCAAACACAAATGTGTCTGGCAACCCAAGACCCTTTCATGACAACACGATGATATTATCACATATCCCCTCCTGCCTTTAAAGTCTGGAGACTGAGTGTTTTCCTGCAGAAACTGTTCTGCTGTCTCCCAGCTCAAGCTGGGCTTCACCTAACGCCACCCCCAGCACCCCCATCCCTAAGGGTCACAGGAAGCCAGAAGCTCGAGCACTCCTAGGACCATTCGCTAACAGGCACATTCCCTGCCCCCCACCTGCCATCAGCAGTGCTGGCTGACCTGTCTGTGGGTCATGTCACTACTGTCCTTGAACATCATTCCCAGGTTCTGGGAGGGGCCACAAGCAGGAGCAAACATCCCTGTGATTGCATGAGTGCCCCTAAATCCAAAGCCACGGCCTGAGGGAGCCCAAAAGGGGAGATACAGGTATGTTTTATTAAAAGACTCCCCTGCCGTTTCCTCTGAGAACCTTTCCCTTAGAGCTGAAAATGGGGGGAGGGGTGGGCAGGGGCTGCAGAAATGTGTAGGGGACAATCCCTCCATCTAGTGGGATTGCCTGGGTAGGAGAACTCCCATTGACAAGGGTGGTGGGAAGGCAAGACACCCATCCCAAAGTGGGTGACAGTGATTCCCACTGCCTGAGTATAGATCATAGGGTGACACGTGGCAGAAATGCAAGAGAAGCACAAAGCCAGCATTCAACACAGGATCGAAACGAGGCCTCCGGTTCACTGGGATTTTACCTGCTAAATACTGGACATGCTCCGCCACATAGAAACATCATAGCAACCCAGTGAGCTCCGAATGTTCCCATTTCCGTTTTACAGATAAGAAAACGAAGCCCAGTAAGCCTAGGTTCATTTGCTCCAGGATTCCTAAGCCAGCGAGTGTGACTCCCTCCCCTCTGTTCATCATCGCTGTTTGAGGCAGTACTCAAAACCAGTGGCTCTCAGAATCGCCTAGAAGCTTGTTACCCACAGAATTTCTGATTTAACAGATTTGGGGTAGGGCCTGAAAACTTGCATTTTTAATAGGTTACCAGGTGACTCAGAAACTTTGAGAACCACTGTTCTAGAGATTGGATGTCTAATGAATAACTTGCTCAAAATCGACTCAAGTTCAATGACAAAAGGGATTGGTATCATCTCGCACTTGGGGGTGATCTGGGCTGCAGGTGTGCTCCTTGGCTGTAGCAGAAGCCAGGACTGAGCCTGATCCTCTCCCTGGAGGCTGGCCCCTGTGGGGGAGGGCGCAGAGGTGGGCCCTGTCCTGTTGAGCCTTAAAATGGCCCACACAGCAGGCCCCAGGGGGCTATTCCCTCTCTTGCACAGGCCAGCAGCAGCATGGGGGGCCCCAGGGGCTCTGACAGCCCATGAGTGCCTGAGGCCATGCCTCCAGCCAAGGACACAACCAGTCAGCCCAATCCTACTCCGCATTTTGTCTGAATTACAAACATCTGGAGTGCACATCCTTGGAGGTTTGGTTTTACCATTTCAAGATCAAGAAGCAGACATACTTGCTCTGCCTACTGCTCCAAGGGCAGGCAGCCCCCTGCCCACCCCTGCCCCCCACACAGCCCAACAGGAAAAGATGACAATTAGAGGAGAAAAAGGAGGCGGAAGAGGCAGCAGCCATGGGGTGATGAATGGGGGAGCTCAGACTCCACCCCTCCTGTCTCAGGATGCTGCCCCATCAGCTGAGACCGGGCCAAGGGCAAGCCGCAGCTGGTGGCAAGAGATTTAAGTCCATAGTGAAAGAATGATTCCCATGTTTCCCCGTGTGGCTGTTTCCCTGCTCGCCTTCACGTCAGGCTAACCCTACGCTCTTAACGTTGACCGTCCAAATGCAGAGAAGCTGCATGTGCAAGGGCTTGTCCAGCTGGAAAATATACTTTCTAATAATGCTACACTTTGCATCCTCATCAACAGAGCAGTGCGAAATCAAGGAAGCAGGTAGTTTGACGGGCTCTGTCTAAAAGTCTATGCTGAAAACCCATTGTTCAGCGGCAGTCACATGTTCCAGTTCTAGGGCTGCTGGGTGCTCTAACCATGAACTGCAGTTACAAGCACAGCACTTGTGGGCCACTGGGGAGTCACAGGGCAACATCCAAAGGGAAAATATAAATGGTTTTCAAAAACATGTTTCAGTTTGTGAAACACGCCCTTACACAAAACCAGCTATATAGATTGGGAAGCACAGGGGACAGTTGTTCCATTTGTTTTAGATTGGCATAAAATTCACAAAAGTTTTAAATCAAGGAAAATATAAAGCAAAACCTAAACAAAACAAAGAACGAAAAGGAAGAGAAGATAAGAACTACTTGTATCACTACGGGGCTGCACTACCAACTACTCTGATGCTAAGTATTTGCCTGGATGAAAGGGACAGAGACACAGTTTTAAATCTAGCATAGGCAGGGGTGGGGGGACAGAGGGGAGAGGCAGCACTTACTCAGCATCTTCCCCGTCCAGCCTGACCAGTGCCCCAGAGAAAAGTCTACGTTCCAGATTTCCTAGGCTTGCTAGAGACTGAAGGGACAAAAAGACATTCCTCATTCACGGCGTGGCCGGCCTTTTAGGTCAGAGGTCCTCAACCAGGGCTGAACATCAGAATTACCTGGGGAGCATTTAAAATCCTAATGTCAGGCCACTCCCCAGACCAATTAAACTAGAATTGCTAAGAACCAAGTGTCAACATTTTTTAAAACCTCTTGGAGTGATGCAATGGACAGGCTGAGAACTGCTCTAGCATATTCTTGTAGACTTTGAATTTCCTAGATTATTGGTAGATTTAGATAATCTGCTTTATGTCCATCATCCCTGTGGTCAGTTAAGACCTGCCCCAAATCCTTCTCACTGCCCATCTCTGATACTCTGTGTCCTTATTTAATTCACTGATTTCCTCACAATGGGAATGAACTGCAGTCAAGTAATCAATTAAAACACAACTGAATAAAATTATAAAAGTATTTCTCTGTCCTCTCAGCATTAGAACGCAATATCTCCTATCCCATTTCTGTCACTCAGTTCCTTGATTTTAGCCCTGTCCTCAAAAAAGCCTTTTTGGAAAATCCACCATCCATCTCTTCAAATAACTCCCCCTCCCCATCACCACCTGATACATTTGATAATACAGTAATTCCGATTTTTTTCCTAAGAAAAACTTATGCCAGAGAGACAGGTCTTAGATAATTTTTTCCCACTTCACCATCATGTTCTTGTCCTATTTCTTTAAAAGTTCTTTTAGAAGTGTCTCTTCCAATCAAAGGAAGGCCGTTTATTTCAAGATCTATAAATAGCTATGGGTCTTTAAGATTCTTCTAGAACATTGTATTCCTCTGAGTCTCTGTAGTGTTCATTTTCCTCCCAGTATTCTTATTCCTACACAGCCTGAAAAATATTCCCCTGTGGGGAAAGCCATGGCAAAATTGCCAAAACAAAAGGGTCTATGCTAAGTGCCCAGCGGGGGCTTAATAATTACCTAATAAATGAATGTAAATGAAGCAAAGTGTCTTTCTAGCCCAGGGATAACCTTCAAAACTCTAGCAGCCACACATTCCTGATAAGCATACACTTCACAGTTCTGAGACAACACCTGGAGAAGACTGTGGTTAGAGGCTCTGCCAGTGGCCACTAGTATCAGCCAGTAGGTGGAATAATCCAATCTCAGCTTTCATCTTTGCTCTGAATCTTTCCTGCATTTTGGGGAAAACCTATTTGGATCTGGAAACAAAGGGAAAGGGTTGAGATTGTTTGGTGCCCTTAGGACTTTGTTTATTGCTACTTGAGAAAATCAGATTATTTTTTCATTTTTCTTAACCTTCATCAATTCATTCTATTTCTACATTGATGTGTTTGTTTGGATTCTATCTTTTAAATCATGCATACTTCAGCATGACAGGGCCATGGTGTGCAAGTTGTCAATCAACTAATCTCCAGGAGTAGCTAATGATGGAGTAAAATATTTTTTCAGCATTTGAATCAAGGAATAATTAGGCAACATGTCTAAAAGAGAATCTACCTCCAGGAATCATGCTCAAATCCGTAGCTGACCCATCCTGTCCCCACCTCAAGTCCAGAGTTTGATGGCCCCATGGAAAGAGCCCCTCATTTGGGAAAGACTTGTGTTTTGATCCAGTCTCTGCTCTTTCAGTAGGTGTATTACTTGTTTAAAGAGGAATAAGAGAGCCTGGATGGGAAATTTAGCTCTCACTTTGGGTAATGGGGTGGGTGGGATTGGTTATCTATCTCGCTGTGATAGTTGTTGACCTGCCTCAGGTTTCCTGCGATGACCAGGCTCAGGGAGACCAAACAATTTGGAGAGAACACAGATAAAAACAGGCGCAAGCTGCATCAGCCACTCTCAGCCAGACCGTTTCACCGTGCCAGTCCCCCACAAGCCTTGTGTTTCCATGCCGGAATTCCTTGCCAGCATTTCTTGGAAAATTTATAATTTTCTGAATTCTCCAATCTTGAGAAAAATCAGTCAAGAAATCAGAAAAATGGACAACAAGTATTACACATCTCTTTTGAGAATTAAAGCTTAGCAAGTAACATGGCACCATTACTGGTTTGAAGGAATCCACTGACCAAGTTTCTGGTTGCCAAACTCTGAAAATAAGAGCAGGAAATTTGACAAGGAGAAGGAGAGGTTAAGGTGGATGGTTCCAGAAATCCAGACATCAGCCCGAAGACAGTCATAATCTGATCAGTTTCCCTTGTAGCTATCACTGTGTTTGTGTAAGTGTGTCCCTGGCTTTCTCTGCTGCTAATGGCATCACCCTTGCAAGTTAAATGAATTTAATAAGATTATACACGTAGTATGCTTTATACAAATCCTGTGAGAGGCGTTTCAAGAAAAATCAAGTTGTGCAAACAAATTAAGTTATAAAATTGGCAATTTTGATTCTGTGTGGTGTCATTAATCTTGCTAGGAGTTCTGAACACCACATTATGGTAATACCGTCCAATAATGTTTGCTGGCATTTTTCAGTGTTTGAATATTGCTGTAGGTTACAGTTCTTTGTAAAGACTCTAAACCTAAAATTTCTTATTCTTCTTATTTACGAAACGATTTTTTTCAGCTATTCATAATAATAATTAAGGAGTATGAGGAATGTTGGAAGTATTTTAAGAAAAACTTATGATTTTGGAAATTCCAGAACATTCCCAGGAATCCCACTGTTTTGTTCCCAAACTCTGAAGACTTTCAGAAATTTGAAAACACTGCTCTCAACTGTATCTCTCAAATTTCTCTTTATCTGGTACCCTTATCTCTGCCTCTAACATGAGCTATCAACCCCTTTGGACTGGATGCTGAGACAACCTTCTTTTTTTTTTGAGACAGAGTCTCGCTGGGTCACCCTGGGTAGAGTATAGCAGCAGCATCATAGCTCGCCTCAGCCTCCCAAGTAGCTGGGACTACAGGCGCACGCCACCGCGCCAGGCCAAGTTTTCTATTTTTAGTAGAGAGAATGACTCACTCTTGCTCAGGCTGGTCTAACTCCTGAGCTCGAGTGATCCTCCCGCCTCGGCCTCCCAGAGTGCTAGGATTAAGGGGGGAACCACCGCGCCCGGCTGTAACCAGCCTCTTAATGGGCTCCCCTCAGTCCATTCTCCATGCTGGAGCCAGAGAGACCTTACAGAAACACAAATGTGTTCATTTCACCCCCTCACATAAGACATTTTAAGGCAGCCCATAT
>CAUYPO010070606.1:0-87055 GCA_963574435.1 Cheirogaleus major
ATCCTCCCGGCGTTCTGAGATGCTCTTTTCTTCCTCCACAGGCTGGGGATCCTTTCCCCTGATGAACCATTCCAGGTGGTAGCCCACAGCCCCAACCACAAAGGCCACAGGGAATGTGACATAGGGTGCATAGGTACGCACCACGGTCCAAAACACTGGCCACATGACATCTGCAGAAGAGCACAAGGCAGCATTAGGGAGAACCCGGCATCTCCTCCCAGCAAATATGGACAACCCACCAGGGCTCTCCACTTACCAGACAGCGTGGCACAACCTACTAGACATCCACCCTATGCAGAGCAATGCAAGAGCATACCTTGATTTACGCAAGAGGTGGGTCCCTGAAATCATCTAGGAAATTTCGAAAGATTCAATTGTTAAACAAGGGGGAAAGGGTGTCTATTTTATGTACTATACTCTTTGACAATTGTGCATCTGTGTACAGCAGTATTCCCCACAAGGGGACCTCTGAGCCTCACCTGATAGACTTTTACGAAATTTCTCCATGAGCCCAGCCAACCACCCTTTCCCCAACACATACAACCCCACTGTGAATCTCCTGGCTCCACAATAATCTCCTTTTCCTCTTGTAAAGTATAAGAAGTATATTTAGGCCAGGCGCAGTGGCTCATGCCTGTAATCCTAGCACTCTGGGATGCTGAGGCAGGAGGATCGCTTGAGGTCAGGAGTTCGAGACCAGCCTGAGCAAGAGCAAGACCCCATCTCTACTAAAAATAGAAAGAAATTAGTCAGACAACTAAAAATATATATAGAAAAAATTAGCTGGGTGTGGTGGCACATGACTGTAGTCCCAGCTACTCGGGAGGCTGAGGGAGAAGGATCCCTTGAGCCCAGGAGTTTGAGGTTGCTGTGAGCTAGTCTGACACCACGGCACTGTAGCCCAGGCAACAGAGTGAGACTCTGTCTCAAAAAAAAGAAGTATATTTAAATAGCCAAATCCATAATCCATTACCTAACTATTCTGGTTTCTAGATAGATAAATAGGTAATGGTTTTATCCTATTCTGAACTTGGCTTTTCTAACAATGAGACAAACCTATACTTGACAAATCTGCTGACCAAACCACTTTTAAAATATACTATCTTCAACCGAACCAATATCCCCACATTTGCATACTAAGCTCCTGAAAATATCACAAACCATTATACATACTCTAAATACTCTAGAACTTGAAAATTCTCTGTAAAAACCACTATACAAGCCATGGCAGGAAAAAAAAAGGAGAACTGCTCCTGGGCCTCCTGAAATTTAGTAGGACAATACCAAAACAATGTAAAAACACACAAATTGGGTTGCTGTAATGGTCATTTAGTCCCAAATGATTACTACCATTAACAATTATCAAAGACCATTCACAATTATCATAATAATGATAGCTACCATTTATTGAGCACTTATTACGTGCTAGGCCTTGGGCTAAGCATTTTATATACACCATCTCCTCTAATCTTCATGAGACTCATGGCATTATCAGAGGGTTAAGTATTAATAACTTGCTCAAAACTCTCAACTACAAGATCTTTCTGTTTATGCTCCTATAGGTATTTCTCCAACACTGCTATCTCCGGTCTAAAGTAAACAATTGAAACCTCACCAAGGATAAGAAGACTCTCTCCCTCTCTTTGGTTCCAATTCTTTGGAGGAATCCAGTATTCTGTGAACCTAAGACTATAATGGACCATCCTGAAAAAAATAAAACTGCAGCAGCTTCTGGTCCTTTGTCTCAACACTAGGTACTATCTATGCTGGACAATTTACACACCAGCCATCATTTGACCCTCACAATAACTCCATGATGTAGCAATTATGAGCCCAGATTTTTGTCTAAGACCACAACGGCTCAAAAACATTTTGTTAACTTGCTCAAGCTCACTAGAAGTAAGAGAGCCAATGAATTTGAACACAGGCCTCTCCAACTTCAAAACCTGTGTTCTTTCTAGTGGAAAGAATACAACCCAGATAGATGTATGGTTTCTGTCCACTTCCTGGACTTAGGAAGAGCTTCCTACAGTTTTTCCCATAAATTTGGCATTTCATTACCTAGAAGAGTTTTCCTTTTTGCAAACTCTGAGATTATATTCAGGAATTTGTGAAATTATCAGATGTAGTATTCATTAAAAGAGGCACCCCTGAAGAATCCCAAACCTAATATTTCTTCCATTTATTTCCCACTTTTTAATCGAGTTCTCTCTTTATAAGTAAATGCTTTTCCTAAACAGCAACTCTCCATTTGGATTTCCAATTTGTCTTAAAAACATATCAAGCACCAATCCACAACTAATATTTTCTCTCTCACACAGTGCCAGGTCTCTCTGCCGTCCTGCTCATATTCTAATCTCTTCCAAATAAGTCAATTCATTCATTGATCCAATACTTATAATCACTTGTTCTGTGTCAGGCACTGTGCTGGCTTACCTACCACTTGTCTGCATTTCTCAAAACACTTTAAGCTCCAAGAGGGCAAAGATCATGTTTATCTGGTCCCATTGTGCCCTACCCATCCCCCCACCTCTCCTACCCTGGCTGGCACAAAGTGCTCAAGAAAAGTTTGTTGAAGGAATGAAAACAGTTCAAGCAACTCACTAGTGTAAAACCACAGCAGTCATCCATCCACTCTCCCTCAGAAGGTGGCAGGTACACAGATGTCTTTGCTGATTATGAAAAGCCAGATACTCCATCAAGTCATCCCCAGGGTTATCACAATGAAAAAGGTAAAGTGTCTGGCAAAGACTGTGACGCAATTTCCAGCCCGGCATGGAGGGAGTCTGCCAAAGCATCCGTTAAAGGTCAACTGGGTTGCCGGGAAACCTGCCCTTGTCCCGGGGCCCCGAGGCCCAAAGAGACCGGAAGCCGTAGTCCCAAATTCAACAACTGTTGACAAGGACAGAGGAGGCCTAGGAAGGTGGAAGAATTAACCCTGACAGTCACTCGAGCCCAGTCCGGGGATGGGAGAGCAAGTGAGGACAGGGTCCAAACGGCTACCCTTCTCCTCCTCTGGGATCCCCTCCCCTGTCCCTATCCCACCGCACTCATGGCCTCGTCAACGTCCGTCCTTACTGAGGTGCCCGAGACGGAGAAGCTCCGGCTGCTCGACGTCGGAGCACCAGGGAGAGAGGGAGCCATGGGGCCTGGCCTACCGATCACCCTCCCTGACTCAGAAGTTACGTCCTGGGGCCATCGCCGTAGAACGGGCGGCCTGGCAGCCGCTCTGGGGAAAGGAACTGCCCGCCGGGACCACGTGCTCACCTGCGACTAAGCCCGCGCTCCTCGGCCAGGCGCCCCGCTCTCCGCCCGCTCGCCGGGAGCACGGACGACTCCACTCCCAGCGGCCCGCGGGGCCTCGCCTGTGACCCCGCCCGCGGGCTGTGGGACCTATCAGAGCTCAGGGATTGGCTGAGCTCCAGCCCCCAGGGCGGCAGGAAGCTAGGCGTCCGCAGCGCGCCCCGCCGCGCTGAGATGGGCACAGCGCCCCCTCGTGGCCAGGAGGTTTCCCAAATGACGTGACCACGTGCTTTTTGCGTGGAGAAGGTGAAAGGTCATCCAATCATTTATTCAACTGACTTTTTTTCTCTCTCTTTTGAGACAGGCTCTCGCTCTGTCGCCAGGGTTGGAGTGCAATGATGCAATCATAGCTCACTGCAACCTCAAACTCCTGGGCTCAAGTGATCCTCCGGCCTCAGCCTCCCCAGTAGCTGAGACTAAAGGTGCGAGATGGGGTCTCGCTATGTTGTTCAGGCTGGTCTCCAACTCCGGGCCTCAAGCCGTCCTCTGGTGTGGGCCTCCCAAAGTGCTAGGATTATAGGTGTGAGCCACTGTGCCTGGCCTCAACTGACTTTTATTAGGCACCTTCTAAGACCTAGGTCTGGGCACACGAAAACAAAAGTCATGATCACTGACCTCAAGAAGTTCCCCTTAGCAGAGTATAATCTAGTACTTTAAGACCTCTCTGGATATCCGGCTAGCTTTCTAGCTTGGGAACATTATTAACCTGTGGGAGCTTCCCTTCGCTCTTCTGTGTAGAGGTAATAACACCCATTTTGCAGGGCTGTGAGATGATAATGCATGTAAAGTACTGTGCCAGGCGCATAGCAAGCAGGGAAGTGGATGGTAACTATTGTTAGTCTACAAATAATTGAAATATAGTAAAATCTAAGTCTTACATGACTCTTCAGGTACAAGTATTCGCTCCCTACTCTATGTCTCCACTGTACGCTGTACAATTTATTTTACTTTATTTTATTTTATTTTAATTATTTAAGACACGGTCTCACTCTGTCACTTGGGCAGTGCAGTGGCGTCATCATAGCTCACTGCAACCACAAACTCCTGGGCTCAAGCCAGCCTCCTGCCTCGGCCTTCCAAAGTGTTAGGATTATAGGTGTGAGCCACTGTGCCTCGCCCAGAAGTCAATTTTATCACATACAGAAGAAAAGCCAAAGCCCAAGCTTCTTAATGCCCCCCATAGGGCCCTGCCTTCTCACCCTCAATCCACTAATCTCAGCCTGGCACCTTTATTTTAGTAGCACATACTAAACCCAGCCGACCAAACTGTTTCACACCTCGGTGCCTTTTTCATCTACCTAGAGTGCCCTTTCCACTTCTCTTTACCAAAGTATCTCTGGCTCCTTTCTCCAGCTTCAGGGTCACCCCCCGTATCTAAGAACCCAAAGCTAAGCTCTGGCAGTGAAGATGGAGAAAAAGGAACATTATTGCAGGGGCCAAGGGAAAACTCCCCTTTTGCACTCTGAAGGTTCACTGAAAATCAACGGACAAAAGGCAGATTAATAGGAGAAGAGACATACAAAATTTTATTTTAATGTGCATAGCACAGGATGGGGGCAGGAGGTGACAGGAGACTGATTACCCAATAACTCAGTGGAGTACAGAAGCTTATATACCCTTTTTGCATTGGGAAGAAGGGAGATGAGGAACATAGACAATTTTTTTTTGAGGGACAGCAAATGATTATTAGGGGGAAGAAATAGAAATTAACTTGTAAATGATTCTCTTTGGAATATGAATGAGCCCGAGAGGCAGGTATCATCTAGTGAAATATCCATCCAGGTGTAGTTGCAGTCCTCTGTCTTCTTTGCTGAGATAGATGAGATTTCAGGGCGGGGCGGGAGGAAGGCAATTGTGTTTCTAGTGGAAAGAAGCTTTCTTGATCAGGTGAGGAAATTACAGAGAGAGAGAGTCCCTCCTTGCACTTGGGGGAAGGTGGGGGACAAGACAAGGTTAGAGGGACCTTGATTCTGACGCAGTGTCTAAGGCCTCTCAGCATGTCAAAGTGCCTGTCTTTGGGGTATCACTTTCTGAGCCCCAACAGTATGAAGAAATATTTAGGAGATCATTATTAGCATAACTTGTTCACTAATTGACTACACAGAGAGGAAAGGGGAACAGAATTTGCCTAGAATAACTGGCATTAGGTCACCCAGTCAACATGTGCTAGTAGGCCTTGGGGATGCAAAATGACTGGGACCATCCCTGCCGTCAGCAGATGGGTCTACAGAATGTCCACGGAGTGTAAGAAATGTGGTGACAGAGTATGCACAAGCGGCACAGAGGAGGAGCTTCAGCCCAGCCAGGAAGATTCAGGGAAGACTCCCTGGAACCAGCCCTTGAGCTGCGTCTTGAGTAATGGCTGGCTGTTCCCTCAGGCAGAACTGATGGGACTCCAGAGCATAGACTAAGAAGTTAGATAGCCATGGGTTCAAATCCTGACTCTGCTGTCTGCTAATCTCAGAAAAGCTATTTACACTCTTTGTTTAAAAAAAGACAATAATAGTACCCACCCCCTAGGGTTGCTGTGAGTATTAAATCGCCTAAATGTGTATAAAGTGCTTGGCATAGTATTTGGCACCTCCTAAGTGTTCAGTAAATGTTTATTGACATGTGAAGTATTCCCCAAATTTATCCCTTCTTCTCTAATGCCCATTTATGGCACTACTCATTTATTAAGCCAAAACCCTGAGTGACATCTTCAAGGCCTCCCCATCTTTGCAATATTCTCCAGTTCCAGGTAATGGCATCTATGCCCCCTAAATGTATCTCAAAGTCAACATCATTATCTCTTACCCGCACAACTTTAGCAGCTCCCTCAATGGTCTCCCTACCTTCCCATTGCCCCCTCCAGTCCATTTCCATTCTGTTGGTCAAGGGGTCTTCCAAAAACTTAAATAAAACCATGAAATCTCCACCTTAGAGCCCCCTGGCACCTCCATGGGCCCCTTCTGCCCATATCTCCTCTGCACCCTCCACAACCCTGTCCTGTGACCCCTCTCCAGCCAATGCTCCTCCCATTGTCCCCAACACACGTGCTCTTCCATGCCTTTGCCTAAGCGGGTCCCTTTGCCTGAAATGAATGTTCTCCCTTCTCTTCCCTGACCGTAAAATGCCAGTACATTCAGCAAGACCCCACTTCCCCCAGTTCACAAAGCAGAAAGCTTCCCCAGACCCCCTGTGCTACGGTTTGAATGTTTGTCCCCTCCAAAATTCATGCTGGAATTTAATTTCCATTGTTAACAGTATCAAGAGCTGGGACCTTTAAGAGGTGATTAGGCCATGAGGGCTCCACCCTCGTGGGGTGGGACTGGTGCCCTTATAAAGATCAAGTTCAGCCCCTTCTTGCTCTCATGTTCTGCCATGGGGTGTTGCAGCAAGAAGGCCCTCAAAAGATGCTGGCACCTTGATATTGGACCTCCCAGCCTCCAGAACTGTAAGCTGATAGATATCTGTTCATTATAAATTCGCCAGGCTGTGGTGTTCTGTTACAGCAGCACAGAACAGACTAAGCCACCCTGGTTGCTAGAGGCTCCCTCCTCTCATCTCCTCTGCCCCTCAGGAGAGCAGGCCTCCCTTTGTACCAGAACATTCTGCTATGGCCAGACCAAGAGCAACTCAAGCACAAGGACTGGATCTAATCTTTCGCCTGTCCATGCGGCTCAGCCTACGCATGCCCTAGCAACCACACGCTTCCCACATCAGCCCACAGGAAGAGACGTTAGACATCGGGTCGCCAGCAGGGCAAGCACAGAGTTGCAGATGCTGACCTGTTCCTTTGTGCCCACTCCCATATACCTCATGATTCTGGGAAACCTGGCCCAGTTTCTGAGAAAAGTCTTAGACCTATAAAAAGAGAGTTAGACTCGGCCACTTCCCAGCCTTGTGATTTGAGGTAAGTTGTTTAACTTCTCCAAGCCACAGTTTCCTCATCTGTAAATCGAGGTGGTAACAGCTTTATAGGATTGCTCTGAGTAGCGTCTAGTTCAAACCTCACCCAAGGTCCCAATTTTACAGATGAGAAGACAATCTCAGAGAGGTCAAGAGACCTAGCCAAGGCCTCATTTGGCACGTCTGTGGGAAATAGACAAATGAGCATTTCTAGAGGAAACCTGTGGACAGTCATCCAATCTAAACGTTCTGGAATCTGTCTGCCCATGAGAATCACAGTGGGCACTTGTTAGAAACTCATTCAAGGGCAGGGAGCCTATTCGCTAAGTCTTGGACCAGGCCCAGGAATGTGTGTGGGACCAGCTCCAAACAGATTCACTTCTGGGAATTCAAATCACACTGTAGCCCTCCCCGCCTTCCAGGAGGCTCATGTGGGTGTGTAGGTACCATCTCTACTTTCCAGAAGCAGTCTACCAAACCAGCCTGTAAAATATGTCTGTGCCCCTCTCCTGTTCAAAACCCTTCTATGCCTCCCCACGGCTGTCAGGACCTAGCCCCACCCTCCTCAACGTGCCCCAAAAGCTCACATGATCATGTCTCTGCCTCTTCCCAATGCCTCTTCCTCATCCTGGCCTTTGCACAGCTGTTCTTGGATCTTGGAACATTCTTCCCAGCCCCAGCCCTCCTTCAGCAGCTAATCCCTAACCATCTTTCTGGCACTCACCTCTGTATTTTAACTGCTTGTTTAATTGTCTGTTTTTCCCACTAGACCGTAAGCTCCATAAAGGTAGAAACTACATCTTGTTCCAGGCTATCCCGTGGTGCTTGACAGTGATAAACATCTGCTGAATAAGTAAGTGAATGAGAAGAACTGGTTGGACCAGTGTGGCCCAGAAGAGCAGCCAACCCCCTGGAAGGGTTTCCTCCTGTCTTGGGTGGCACTTAACTCAAAGGAGTGAAAAGAGGGCTTTCTGGGAGGGGACTTTCAGCAAACCCTTTCTAGAAATAAAAGCTCATGATTTGGCATTGGCCCTGGGTCCACCACTTTCAGCCCTGTGACTTTGGACGGGTCATTGAACCTGCCCTGAGCTTCAGCTTTCTCATCTGTCGTAAGGACACGCTACATTCATGGAAAGCACTCACCCCTTGCCGGGCCCACATGAAGCATTCAGTAAATCCCAGCCAGCAATACTAGGTCTGGGTTGCCATTTAGCTTCTCAGGAGAGTTCTGTTCTTAGTACCGCCTCTTCCCCCACCCCAGCCCCCACCAAGGTGCCCACCCACAGGAGGCATCAGAAAATGTGACAGCACGCAACTGAACAGACTTTCTGCTGCCGATCAGGAATGACTAGAGTGAAGGAACACTGTGCCCTTAGGGGAAAGGAAACCAATATTTGTCAGTACCTAATAATAACCACACTCCCTGTTTATTGAGCACATGCTGTGTGCCAGGCGAGCTCCGTGCTTCCTTCTTGGGGAACCCTGGGAGGACTGGGAGCAGAGTGGGAAGCAGTGAACTAGGCATAATGGAGAGGTTCACACCCTCCCCTCTTAACCTCACCCGGACCCCTCCAGGAGGGTCCAGGTCTTTATTGCGGCCACCAGGGGGTTGAACCCCCTGGCCCCCAGCTGTCCCATCCCTGGGAGGAGCTCAGGCAGCCCCTGCTCTTCCCAAACCAAGAGTGTGGGCTTCCCGGCCCCCTTCTCCCTCCACCCCCGTCGACCCCACACACGGGGCAGAGGTGGCTTCTTCCGGAGAGAGCAGCTGGCTCGAGTGCAGTTCTGCGTTTTATTTTTCCTGGGATACTCACGGGGATGTGGGAACAGCCACAGGTGTGGTGAGGGGAAGCCCCCATCTCCCCTCCCCAGCCACTGGGAAAGGGGAGAGGCCCAGGCACCCTGGTCCTGGGTTGGTCCAGCCACTGCGGTCCCTGGGCCCGGTGGGCTGAGGGCTGAGGGTGGAGCCCCAGGGAGGGTGGGACGGGCTCCTAGGCGGGGTTCGGGATTCTTCATAAAAAGCCACGAAGCTTGATCCCCACGAAGCCCAGCCCCGCGGGGTGGGGGGACGCAGAGCCCAGATGGGGGACCTGGCCCGGCCTGGCCCGTGGGAGGAAATAATGGCAGAGATGGTGCCCAAGGGAGGAGGTGGGGACAAAGCGTCGGACCAGGTGGTAGGGGGTCCCGGTGGGGGTCGCAGGGCGGAGAGGCACGGCCCCCTGCCCAGCCCGGGCGCCTCCGCGTGGGGTCAGGAAGGTAAAAAACCCACGAGAGTGTGACGGGCAGCAGGAGCCGGGGCGTGCGGTGCCGGCGGGGCGGGCGCACGGGGCGGCCCGTGTTCACAGTGACCTCGACGCTGGGTGTACAGTACGGGTAGAAAACCGCGGGCCCGGGCCGGGCTGGGCGGGCCGGGCCGGTCACAGCCTGGTCTGGGCCTCGGGGATGTAGATCTCGATGCTGTCGGCGCTCTCGGTGGCCGAGCTGTGGCGGAAGGAGGCGGCGCGCTTGGCCGCCAGGAGCCGCTTGCGCGCTTCCTGCCGCTGCCGGTCCACGGAGTCCAGGGAGCGCTCCTTCACCGGCACGCCCCGTCCCCGCAAGGGCTTCTTTGGTATCGGCGGAGGGACCTTCTTCTCCTCCTGCCGGAGAGAGGCGGCGGCTGAGCCGGGGCGGGGCGGGGCGGGGCAGCACCTCCGACGCCCCGCGTCACGCCCCCACGTCGCCCGCCCCAGGGGACGACGAGAATCGTGTGGCTCCGAATCGGCCCGGATCCCGAGACCTGCAGCCCCAGGTGCGCTTGTTCGGCCAAGGTCAAAACCCCGCATTTTTCATCAAAGCAAGAAGAGATCGAGCGCCCCCTGGTGGAGCCGTTCTCCACAGCGCGCGTGGGGACGCCGAGCTTTTCCGACCCGCAAGGCAACGGGGGTCCCCACACCGGGCCCCTGCGCCCCACGGTCTAGTGAGCCGGGGTCTGACAAGACCTCAACGCTCTGCCCTCTGTGCCTAGGCCCGAGCTGAGGACAGTCTGCCACTGCTCGGAGGCCTGGTTCTGCTCCCTCAATCTGCACCTGGTCGGCGTCACCGAGGCAGCCACGGGGCTCTGGACACTCAAGCACTGGGCCCGAGCAGACGGAAGTGACCAGGAGTGTGGTCATTCTGGAAGGGGATGGTCACCCATCACCTGCCCAGAGCTGCCCTTGCTGCCCGTGGGTATCTTCTGCCCCTCACCCCCACACCTCTTTGAGTAAGGGGACTTTCCAGAGTCTAGGCTCTTGGCTTGAAGGGACACCCCCGCCAACCTTAGGCTCCAGGAGTTTCCAGCTGTTGGCCTTGAGTTGCTGTAGCTCCAGGAACTTGAGGGTCACATCCTCGATGGAGAGCTGCAGGAGGTCCCAGAAACCCGCCAGGTCCTGGAAGGTGGGCACGGGGAACGCAGTGGGGTCCTGCAGTGGAGGGAGATGGGGGAACACAGGCAGGAAGGTCTGAGCCCCAGTCAGGGCCAGAGAAAACCCCTTCCTCCCTCACTGTCAGGAAGCTCAACCTGGGAGAGTGGCGCAGGGGACAAGAAAGAGCCCAGGCCTCTCTCTCTTGGGCACAAACCCCTGGTCCCACCTCCAGGCACAATACTCAACAGCTACCCCTGCAGGCACGCAAACCTGGTCTCGTCTCCAGGCACACATACACTCTGAGTCACCTGCCAGGTACACACACATGGCAGGCTCTACTCCTGTGGGTACTCACCATGCTTTGCTGACACAGCCGGAAGAACTGCTGAACCTTCTGGGACAGGAGCAGTTGTGTGCTGCCCACGGCACTGCGGATCTTCTCCAGGACTGGAAAGCAGAAGGAAATTCAGGAGGGGAATGATGCATCTCGCTCCCCAGCCTCCCAGGTGTCAGCCCTCCACTGCTTGGCCCTGTCTATCCATCAGTCTCCTCCAGCCCTAGCCCCAGCCCCAGCCCATCCTCAAGTTCCTAACAAGCAGTTCTTATTGCACCTCACCAAGGAGACTGCATCCCCGGACACTGATGTTCCTTCCTGCACACAACCTCCATTTATGGAGTGCTCAGCCTCCCACGTCCTTCCTCCCTTCCACATCCCTCCCAGATGCAGATCAGCCCTAGCCTCACCCGACAGCCTTAGCCAGGGCACCAGCTCTGACCACCCAGTGGCTGAACTTTGTCACTCATCAGTGCATGACTCCTTGGCTCATTGAGAATTACTTAGCAATTTCATGTACATGATACTTGTCTTCCTAGTCACGATCCCATCAGCTTGGGGATTCTGGGGTAAGACTGTGTCTCCCCTCAGACCGGACTCCAAGGGAAGGGCCACGGCCTCCCTGGGGCCAGGACCATGTCTACTTAGCTGAATCTCCTTCATCTGCCTCAGATATGATCTGACATTGTGAACTGCTTCCCCTTCTACCTTGATGTCCTGGTCCCACCTCCTGGATCAGACGCAGATCTGGTCCAGATCTGAGCAGAGTCCCCTCGCGCCCACCGCGGGGACTCACTCTCCTCGGGCAGCTCATAGTCCTCCGCCTCACGCTCCATCTCCTGGCACCAGTGCTCCAGCTTCTCCACCTCTGCCCGCAGCATCTTGATGAACCACTCGCCGTCCCGTGGGCAGGGGGACGTGCGGCCTGAGTCGGGGAGGCTACGTGAACCGCGCTCCATCCAGGAGTCTCGGCGGCCGGCCCCAGGGCCAGGGGTAGGGGCAGGGGCAGGGCCGGGCGACCCATCGGTGGCGGGTGGCTCGTACGGCAGTGGGTAGCCCTCGCGGTAGGCCCACTGGCCCTGCGTGTGGACTGTGCGGAAGACTGAGTAGGTGGGGGCCCGGGGTCCAGGCTGGGGCTCAGAAGCGTGCCTCTGGAAGGAGCGTCCGAACTGCAGGGCCTTGTCTTCTGTGGCCACCGTGGCCAGGCCTGCCAGGCCCTCCAGCTCCAGGTCTGCCTGAACGCCGGCCGTCACACTGTTGGAGCGCTTGAACCTCGCCCGCCTGGGGAGAGAGGTGGCTGTCACCTCTGCCCCTGCCCAGGCTCATCCCAGCCCTCACCCCCACTCCAGGCAAAGGGAAGGGAACAAGGGAGGGACTCTACAAAGTGATGGACATGATGCACTTTAAATATATTAGTCCTTGCAACAAATAGGTACATAATATACCTACCTATTGCACTGCCTCTAGACAGCAGTGATATTCAAACTACTTAACAACCAGGCTCTCCATGGACAGAACAGATGCTGGTATACACCAGTCCCAGCAGGCACGGAGTGCTGGAGCAGCGCCCCGTGGAAGGTGGACTGTGGGGCCGACCAGAGGGGCCAGGGAGATGACTCTTTACCAAGAATGCAGTAGTGGTTCAGTATCTCAACAAATGTTATGTCCATGCTGGTTTACACCAGCTGTACTAGTTGTGTCCTCAGCCCTACCTAGAGATGAGTAACCTAAGGCCTGAAGAGGCACACAGTCACCCAGCTTCAAAAGAACAGAGCCAATATTTGGACCCAGGGCTGCTGGGCTGCACAGTCCGACCTCATTGCACTGTACCAGCTGCTAGAACATCACAGGAAGAAATGCCTTGGAGCAGCTGGGGCTGCAGCTGGGAGGACTTCTCCTCTAGGGACCCCGGCAGCTCAACCTCAGAGCCTGGCCAGACACAGCAAGCCAGTGCCAGTGGAGCTGAATTAAGTTGTTGGCAGGAATGACACAGGGCCTGGAAATTTCTTGCCTTCGAGTTAATAATATGCAAATCCTATGCAAAAGAGAAAAGTCTATTGACCTTGTTCATTTCCCTCCCCCACCCTGAGTTCAGAGTTCTTTTCTATAAAGAAGTCAGTGGCCCCCCTGGGACGCGTGAGGTGGGGCCACACAATACTTCAAGAAGTGGGAGTCAGGAGATGCAGAAGGTGGGGGATGAGCAGAAGTTCAAGGTCTAGAAATTCAAGGACCACAAAAGAAAGGCCCATGTATCCTGAGCTATCTCCACCCCTCCATGGTCAGGAGGGAGAGGCGTTTGTGGGGCCAGCTCTAGGGGTCCCTCCAGCTTCCTAAGAGACTCTCCCAACCCCCGCAACTTCAGCCTTTCTCCTGCTGCCCAGGCCTGCTCTCCCTGCCTGCCTGCCTGTTTCCCTCCAGCTGGCAGGCTGCCTGCTGGGAGCCTGTTGCCATAGAAACCAGGCCCAGAAGGATGCTGCAGGACCCAGGAAAGAGAGATGCACTCATGTGCAGTCTCCAACAAGCCCTATGTCCCAGCCCCCACCCGGAGAAAGAGAAGGAGAGAGAACATATCCTCTTTGCCTCCCACATAGCCTCCCCCTTGGGGTATGCCCTGTCCTGCCCCGGTCAAGGCTTGTATCACCATCTGCCTTGACAATCAGATTGGCCTCCTTTCAGATACCTCTGCCTTCACTCAGTACACTGCAGAGGAAGAGCACTGGAAGAGGAGTCAGAGATGAGTCTTAATATTGGCTTTATCACTGTGTGTTTTGGGGAAGCCACTGACCCTCCATCTGGGCCATCCAATGTGTGTGTGTGTGTGTGTTTTGTGTGTGTCAAAAATATATTATATATAAATATACACATATCTATCTTTATAAAACCACTATCATACACACACACATATATATAATTATAGAAATAGATCAGTAATTGCCAAGGTGTCTCCCCTCTCTAAAATTATACCTGGCATATTTTAAGATCTGGGGCCAATCCCTCCCCAGTCCACCCAAGACTGCAGTAGTCTTCCTGAAGCTGAGCTCTGCCAAGTCATTCCCCTGCTCAAAACCCTCCTATAGCTCCCCATTGCCAACGAGATAAAGTCCAAACTTCCAATGCTGCCATTTAGTTGAGGCCCTCATACCCTGCATGGTGTGTAAGCCCTCCTCTTCGACCTCTTCTCCCCCCACATTGTCCTTGGTCCCCAGATTACATGTGATCCTGACTCTAAGCCTTTGCAGACACTAGGCCCTGCCTGAGATGGCCTTCCTCCTCCTCACTCCTTGTCCATTTCCTGCCCAAGTCCTGCTTCCTCTGTGACCCTCCTGACTGCCCCCAAGACCACTCCTCAGCACCATACCCCCCCACAGCAGTCCTCCTGCCTTCAGAGGCAGCCTCACCATTTGGTTAAATTTTTCTATCTTCCTGGTAAGAGTCTTGTGTGTCTAACTGAACTGATAGGATGCACCTTGGCTTGCTTTGAATATTTTTATGCCTTTGAGCTCCAGTTAGACTGTGGCTCCTTCAGAGCTTTAACAGTTGCAGACCACAGAGGTAAGGAGGGATTTGCCCCAATAAATACGTTCCTGAAGATGCACCATCCCTGCCTGCTTTCCCATTATCTCTGCCAAACAAGGGTCTGTCCTTTGGCACCACTGGATTCTCTGCCTTTCACCTGCACTCTGAGAAATCCTGAGCAGCACACGCCATCTTGATGGAAACAGCCACACAGTCTGGGACAGAAGCACAATGTGCCCCAGGCTCTGGGCTTCTCAAGTCACTCTCTCAGCAAGCTCTCCCATGCGTCTGCCTCAAGGAAGACCAAAGATGCTGAGGAGCTTAAGGGACGACTGGAAGTACAGTCGCCACCAACACTCCCAGCGAGGGGCCAGAGGTGTGTCCAGCACAAGCAGGACTAGGTCATCCTTGTGCAAGTGGCATTTAAAACCAGCAGTGTGGGACAAGATCACCCAAGAAAAGAACAGTGCATCAAAGGTCCAAAGATCCAAGACTCTGGGGAACACGGACATTTCGGGGGCAGGGAGAGACACTGTGGCCCACAGAGGTGTCTAAGCCAGAGCAGAAGATGAAGAAAAGCAGAAGAAAGTCACCTAAAGGCAGATAAGGGAGGAAAAGGTCTCGGGAAGGAATGAGCAGCCAGCATGGGAAACGCAGCCAGGAAGAATGAAAGGTGCCCACTGACTTGGCAATGTGGCAGCTACTGGCGATCAGAGCAAGAGTGGGTTTGGTGGAACGTGGGGGCAGACGCAGATACAGCAGGTTGTCAGGAGGTGGAGAAAACTTGTCAAGACAACTCTTTCAAAGAGCTTGGCTGAGAAGGGAGGAAGAAAGAAGGGAATGTACTGTCAAAGGAGGGGTGTTGCGTTGTGTTTGGGGTGGCTCTTGCATGCCATGTCCTGCAGGGAAGGGACCTGTGGGGAAGGCAGAATAATGGTCGCCTGAAGAGGTCCACATCTTAATGCCCAGGACCTGTGTCTATGTTACCTTCATGGCAAAAGGGACTTTGCAGATGTGATTAAGTTAAGGATCCTGAGACGGGGAGACTACCTTGGATTATCCAGGTGTAACCATGCGGGTCCCTATAAGTGACAGAGGGAGGCAGGAGAGTCAGAGGAGGAGCCAGCACGACAGAATCAAGGTTGGAGTGATGCAACGTGAGGACCCAGCCCGCCGTGCTGGCTTTGAAGGTACAAGTGGGCCACGGGCCAAGGTACGCAGACGGCCTCCATAAACTGTGAACGGTGACAAAATGGATTCTTCCCAGAGCCTCCAGAAGGGATGCGGTCCTGCCAACACCTTGAGTTTAGCCCACTTTGAAACCCAGCTGGGGCTTCTGACCTCCAGAAATGTTAAGACACTAGATCTATATTGTTTTAGTTCACTAACTCTGTGCTAGTTTGTTTCAGCAGGAATAGGAAACTGAAACAACCTGCACAGAGAAACTGATTGAAGACAGAGGCAGCAGCCCGAGCAATCAGATACAAGGGGGATTAAAGAAAAAAAATAACCTCCTCTGAGCACTTAGTATGTGCCAGGCTCAGCGTTTTACACTAGTAAACACGCTCAATGCTCACAAATAGTCCCACAATAAGGGTGTTAGCATCATCCCTACTTACAGATGAGAAAACTGAGGTTTGGAGAAGTTAAATGACTTCCTAGGATGAAGACGGATGCCTCAACCTCTGAGGCAGGGCTACTGGAGGAGGCAAGGGAAGAGACGCAAGCGAGTGGCAGGCTGGTCTGGACAGGGACAGAGGTGCCACCGGTTGACCTCAATCATCGCGATGACGGAGATTTGGGAGCGGGGTGGGGGACGGAATGAGAATGAGCAGCCCGTGTACTCTGGAGCCTTGCCCAGGTCCAACACCCAGCTCTAGGGGCTGTGCCTTGTTTTCCCATCTGTAAATGAGAATGATAATAGTACCCGCTCACAGGGTTGTTGTGAGATAATATATGGAAAGCACTTAGAACAGCACCTTGCCTTCCCATTGTGTCAGCTATTACAGACCAGCAGGACGGTCTGTGGCGCTCACTGAAAAGAAAGGGAGCGGGACGAACACAACAATCCGAATGCAGCGCTGAGAGCCCAGCTAGGGCATTGTGGTCATTAATTACGATGATTGCGCTTGGTCATTTCCATCTGTTCTCCCACAGCACTCGGAACAAAACCTCTTTTATACTCCATATCACATCGTATTGTGGTTAGTTATTTGCATATCCGCCTCCCGCACTAAATTGGACAGTTGCTCACACATAAACATTGACCGGTGGTCGGATGGCTGGCTGGAAGGATGGTAGAGACCACTAATTATCCCCCAACAGCCATTCTCCCTTTCTTAGTAACAGAATCCCACAATTTTAAGTTGGACACGTGTACACTTTGAATAAAGATTCTTTTCCCAATAGCCCTTACAACTCGGTGTAACCATGTGGCTAAGTTCAAGCCCACAGGATATAAGCAGAAGTGGTAGGTGCAACTTCCAGAATGCGTTCTTAAAAAGAGGGGGTATGCCCTTCTTTTTGCCTTCCTCCTTCCTGATGAGCAAAATGCAGACGTGATGGCTGGACCTCAAGCAGCCACCTTGGAACATGAGTTGGAAGGCGCAGGATAAGGGTAGGGGGACAATAAGGTAGAAGAAGCCTGAGTCCTGACACTGTGGGGCACCTACCAGATCTCATCTAACTCTCCCTGGACTTCCGCTAATGAAGAGAGAAATAAACTTCTATCATATTTAAGTCACTGACGTTTGAGGGTTTAACTCACAGTCAAACTTTATCCTAACCATAACGGATGAATTTTCAGAGTAGTGAAGTTCAGGACTTATGTCCCCATTCAGTTTTTGATTTGGCGATATTTGCTGTGGTCTTCACCGACAGCTGTCAGCACAGATAGAACCAGCTTCAGCTGCGAGTCATCACTAATGTGTAACAATGCGTTCACAGTATTTTCTCCCTGAGCCTTTAAACGAGGCTGTGGAAGCCTCTTCCCCTTGAGTTCCTCAAGGTAACGATTACATTCCTGATGATTCTGTAAGTTGTTATCGTAGTTACTCCAGGGAGAGTGTCTACTGGGATTCTCTAGGGGATGACATAAAAGCCTCCGGGAAGAAACTGGACTGTCCCAAGAGACAGTATCCAAGGAACGCTCAACGTCCAGAAGCCGTCAGGAGGTTTTTCCAGGAGTGTTTGGCAGCAGGCTGGCAGAGTGGGAGGGGACTGGGCAGGGGAGGAAGGGCAGTGACATTCCGGCAAGACACAGCCACCATGCACCAGTTCCCACAGAAGTCCTCTCTGAGAAAGCACCTAAGAGCCTAAACACATCGTCACGCAGGAGGAGTCCCCGCAGCCACCACCCCCAGACTGGGCGCTGTGACAGAGATGCCGAGGTGGGGTGAGGGTGGGAGAGGTCAGAGGAGTCGCAAAGGCCAGTCCGGAGCCATGCTGGAGTTAAAGGCTGAGGAACGGCTGAGGCAGTATCGGCGCCCAGGCCTTGTGGGCAGTCAGCTCCTCACTGCTTTCGCACGACTGTTCTTGGACTAGAGCTTCACAAGGAAGGAAGCTTCCTTCCCAGGGCCTAAGGGGCCATTCTTTCAGCACATGCCCTTCCCAAGGTCCCGAAGCTGGAAATGACCATAATGCTAAGGAAGGGATGGGCAGGCCTTGCTACACAGAGTCCTCTGGGTGGCCCTGGGTGGGCACAAGTGGGCATCAGTAGGGCTGTCAGATAAAATACAGAAATCCTAGTGAAATTTGATTTTCAGATAAATAACAGGCTTTTTCAGTATAAGTATGTCCCAAATATTGCATGGGACACCTTTATACTGTAATTTATTCCTTGTTTATCTGATAATCAAATTTAACCGGGAATCTGGTGGTTTTTGTTTATTTATTTTGGTGGGTTTTGTTGATGGTGGTAGTGGTTTTGTTTTTGCTAAATCTGGAGTTTAAGATAAGTTCTTACTGTGAGGGATCTAGGGATGAAAGATACAAGGGGACCTCATGGTTAGAGAGAGTTGGAAGCAAAAATCATATTTTCTATGACCTCAAAAGGCCCCAGGAACAGCTTTTTCTTTATAATTTTTTTTGAGACGGGGGTCTCACTATGTTGCCCAGGCTGGCCTCAAACCCCTGAGGTCAGTCTCCTGCCACAGCCTCCGGAGTAGATGGGATTACAGTCATGCACCACCACACTCAGCGAGTCTTCCATTATATTCACCAAGGACATTTGATGCATTATTTTATCACGGTCCAGTGTGCGCTGGGTCTGGGAAGACAGGTGCAGTAAAGATGCCTTGAGACAGGGCATGGTAACTGTTTAAGTATGTTTCCTCTCACCACAGGGTCTTAGCATATACTGATCCTTCTGCCTGGAACATACTTATCTCCCATTTTCACTTAGTTAACTTTTGTTCATCCTTCAGATCTCCACCCAAATATCACTTCCCCAGGGAAGCCATTCCTGACTCCTTCTGACCTTCTATTGTACACTCTCACGGCTCACATACCTCTCCCTTGTGGCACCTGTCACATTTGACATGATTTATGAGATTCTTAGGTTAACATGGTGGTAAGCTTTGCAAGGGCAGGGGCTGTGACAGGTTCTGGCCACCTTTGTATTCTCAGTATCCAGCAGAGTATTTGGCAAATAATAGGAAACCAATAAATATCTGTGGACAAATGAATCTTGGGTGGGGTGCAGTGGAAACAGAACTGAAGGGGCACCAGCCCCCACCCTGTACATACTAAGCCAAGTTATCACTCATGATGGGCAATTGGAAGGACCCACAGAGAACTCCCAGATATAAGGGACAATAAGTCCAAACTCCTCACCCAAGAGGTTAAGGGAACATCCTGAAAAGCAGAAAAGGGGAGACTTTTCCTGATTAGTAATTTTTTTTATTTTATTTTTGTTTTTTAGAGACAGGGTCTCACTCTGTCACCCAGACTGGAGTGCAGTGGCACAATCATAGCTCACTGCAGCCTCAAACTCGTGGGCTCAAGTGATCCTCCTTCCTCAGCCTTCTGAGTAGCTGGGACTATAGGTGCACACCACTGTACTCAGCTAATTTTTTATTTTTTGTAGAGACAAGGTCTAGCTATGTTGCCAAGGCTGGTCTTGAACTCCTGGCCTCAAGCAATCCTCCTGCCTCAGCTCTCAAAATGCTGGGATTATAGGTGTGAGCCACTGCACCTGGTCCTGCTCAGCAATTTTTAAAACCAAAGTACAGAGACAGAGAGACAGATACTAGGATGAGCCAAACAGGAGTAAGGACAAGAGAGTCTAAGAAAATGGGGTGGCAATGGGCGGGGGGCTAGTCCTGGATGTTGGCCTAGCAAGGCTGCTGGAATTCATGGCTTAGTGTTATATACCAGTTGGGGCATGGTGTGTGGTGAGTCAGACTTAAAGTGCCAGGGACATAAGGGACAGAAAGGACCGTGCACGTGGATAACAAAGGATTCCTGCAGCAGACAGGCAAGGGAGCTTGGCCAGAGAGATGGGCCAGATTTCCCTTCTCTCCACCTGTCACTCCTTCTGAACTCCCAGTGTGATCACCTGTCCTAGGCAATTCGGTTCTTTAGACACATATTCAACCCCATCTCCCTCCTCAGCCCACCCCATCCAGACCTTACCAACCCAAGCACTAGCACGAGAGCAAGAAAGACCACGCTCTCTGCCCATCCCTGGCCTTGCCTGACATCCACTCCAAAATACTTCTCAGATGGGTCCACTTCTCTCTGCATCCCCTGCTATTAGCCCAGTCTAGTCCACTGATCAATACAGTGGACCAGCTTAGGAAGCTCCCACCCACGCCCCAAACACATAGAAATGCTGGATGAAATAAAATCAAAAAGGTGTTTTTGCTACTATTCCAAGCTTGAAAATAGGAAAGAGAAATCTTCAGATACCAAAAGCAACAAGGAAATTCAAAATCTGAGTAGTGAGAGAGGGTTCTAAGCCAAGTGAGCCACAGGGACATCGGGCCAGACATATGCTAGAGGCTAGAGAAATGCCCAGGGAGCATGAGAGGAGAGACCCCAAACCTGTGCACCATGAGGAGCTGGAAGGAGACCCCGTGCAGAAAGCCAGCAGCCAAAAAGGTCTGTTTCATTTACAAACCTGGACTAGAAAACTCAGGCTAGTGATTCGGGAATGTGGCCTAGAAGTAGGATGCAGGGAAAGTCAGAACGTTAAGGCAGCTTTGTGGGGAGGTGTGGGGTTCACAGGATACACACGAAATCTCAAGCTGAGATACTAACTTTAAAACCAATCCCAAGCTCAAGCAGTACGTCAGCATGAAGGAAACCGAACCCATGAGGAAGGAGTGGGCTGCAACAAATAATAGTGAACACTTAAATGCCTAAAACGTGTTTGTAAATCTAAACGACTAACCCATAAGAGCCGCAACAACAGCTGATTTAGCAGAGACTTTGAAAGAGGTGTAATCAAAATACGAGACAAATATAACATGGAAGATGGGAGGAGAAAGTTAAGGAAATTGAAATGTTCCACCATTTTTATTTTGTGCCTAAGAGAGACAGAAATACTGACAATTTTAGATTTTATTAGAAAAATATGAAATTAAGTAAATCTGTGAAATTTGTAATAGAAATCACTACTAAAATGTAAACTTCCAAAGCAGTGGAGGGAAGAAGAGAAATAAACTTAAGCAGCTCAACAGAAAATAGAAAGCAGGAGAGGGCGAAGCAAAGAAAAAGCATGTCAATGAAAACATTTTTAAAGAGATGATAGAAATGAGTCCAAATAAATAAGCAATCAGAATATACCTAAATGGATTAAATATGTCTACTAGACTCCAGCTACATATCACTTATAAGCAACACATCTAAAATATAAGGATAGAGGAAAGTTGGAAATAAAAGGATGAAAAAATATATTAATATATCAGAAAATTAACCAAAAGAAAGCATTCATAGCAATAAAATCAGGCAAAACATGACTTTAAGGCAAAAATCGTTAATAAGGATGTAAAACAGTCTATTTAATGATAAAGGTGCCAACTCACAGAGAAGATACAACAATCATAAGCTTGAATGCTTATAAACTGCATACTCTAAAAAATTCATAAAGTTACTAGAGAAAATAATACAGCTACAATTATGGTGAGACTTTTTTTTTTTAGAGACAGGCTCTCACTCCATCACCCAGGCTGGAGTGCAGTGTGCAATCATAGCTCACTATAGCCTCCAACTCTTGGGCTCAGGTGAACCTCCCATCTCAGCCTCCTAAGTAGCTGAAACTATAGGCATGCACCACCATGCCCAGCTAATGTTTTTCTTTTTTTTCATTTTTCATAGAGATGGGTCTCACTATGTTTCCCAGGCTGATCTCAAACTCCTGGCCTCAAGCAGTCCTCCTGTCTCAGTCTCCCAAAGTGTTGAGATTATAGGCATGGGCCACTGTACCCAGCTGATGGTGAGAACTTTTTTTAATGTAACTCTCGAAGAACTAGTAGATCAAATGTACCAAAAAAAAAAAAAGAAGCATAAACATTTGGAAAATATAATTTATAAGTTTGAGCATATATATGATACATAATATAAAGGATATATGTGTCTGATGGAGGAAGCTTCAAAAAATTCTAAGGAATAAATATAATACAGACATATGCTGTGACCACGATGTTGCAAATTCAGAAATCAATAATGAGGCCAGGCATGGACTCTGTCTCAAAAAAAACATAAAATAAAGTAGTAGAAGAAAGGAAATATTAAAGATTGCTCACGAAAACCAAAAACTGCTTCTTTAAAAGACTAATAAAATACAATCTAAAAATATATTTAAATGATATAATATATAAACCTTAGGCAAGGCTGATCAAGGGATAGAGGTAAGGCATAAATACATGGTATTAGGAACAAAAAGGGAGCTATAACCTAGAGATACAATAAACATTTACAACATTATAATACTATGAGAAAGAATATTTTGTGCCAAAAATTTTGAAAACCACCAAAATTGATTCAATGAGAAAAATATAACCAGAATAGATCAATAACCACTAAAGAAACGGAAGCTGTAGTTTTAAACGTTTCTCCTACTCCAAAAAGGCATCAGGCCTAGAGAGCTTTTATAGACAAACTTTACCAAATCTTGAAGAACAGATCATTCCTACTTTACACAAATTGTTCAAAAGAACAGAAACATAGAGAAAGCTACCAAATTCATTTTGAGTCTAGCATAACCTTAGTACCTTAACTGAATAACAACAATAAAAACAAAATTGTAGGTCAATATCACTTGTGAACATAGATATAAAAATCTTAAAGTAACAACTATTCAAAAATCTAGCAGTATATGTAAAAATAATATAGCAAAACTATGACAAAAACTGCTAGAGCTCTGTATATCCATTCTTGTCTTTGTCTTTAAACAAACGAACTCTGATTTTTAGCTATGTACTTCATACCTTGCAAGTGGCTTCTCAGCTAAAAAACTACACCTGGCAGCCTCACTTGCAGCTAGGTACCACCCTGTGATGAGGTTTTAGCTGATGTGATGTAGGTTAAAGTGTGTAATTTTTAGGAAGTCTTTTTTAAAAGGAAGGACTGCATCCCTCTTCCTCCTTTCCACTGCTCAGAATGTAGATTTGACTAATGGAGCTTGAATTTCAGCTCCTTGGACAGAAGGTGATGTACAACATAGAAGTGCCTGGGGTCCTAACACTGCCCTTCTTACCTCCAGGCTGGTTTTTCTGTTTAAGTGAGAAAGAAATACACTTAAGACACTACTGAGGCTTTGTTATTTGCTGCCAAATTTAATCCAAATTGGTAATGGGATCAAGCAGGATTTATCCTAGGAATGAAAGAATGACTCAACATGGAAAATCTATTAATAAAATTCACCACATTACACATGGAAGGGGAAAATCTATGATTGTCTAAGTAGATTCTGAGAAAGCATACAATAATGTTCTATTTGCATTTTCTATTTAAAAAAATAAAAATAAAAACTCTTAGCCAACTAGGAATAGAAATGAATTTCTCTAACCTGGCAAAGGGTATCCATCAAAATTTGCAGCAAACATTATCTTGAGAAGCATATCCACTAAAGTCAGGAATGGAATAAGCATGCTGCTACTCAGCAGTGAACTAACTGGATGTCCTATTCAATGCATTATTACATGAAAAATAAATTTAAAATACAGATTTAAAAGAAATAACCTCATTTGTAAAAAAAAATGACTGACTATATAGGAAACCCATCATGATTTTCAAATAACCCATGAGACCTAGTAAGAGAAAGCAGGAAGGTCACTAAATACAAAATCCATACGCAAAACATAAGTGTTGCCGTATACTAGCAGTGCCCGATTATAAACTACAATAGAAAAAAAAGATGCCAATCACAATAGCTACCATAGTGTAAAACACCATCACCTTCTTCTGAATCATGAAAAATCTGTCTTACTCATTTCTACTATTGCGTTCTTCAAATTCATTCTCCACTCAGCAGCTAGTGATCTTTTGTAAGCATAAATTAGATCATGTCGCATTCCTTTAAAATGTAATGGCTATTCATTACTTGCAATTAGCTTCCAGTTCTTTATCATGCCCATGCTCGGCATGACCTGGCCCCTGCCCATTCTCCCATTCCCTCCCTCACCACTCCCCCATCCCATTCCACACCAGCCACATGAAACTTCTGTCAAAGTCTTTCCTGCCCTAGGACCTCCACATATGCTATTCCCTCTCCCTGGACCACTTTTCCTCCAAATCATCACCAGAGTGTTCCTAGTCATTCCTCAAGTCTCGGCTTAAATGTCACCTACTTAATCTAAATAAGGTTCCTTCTCTCTTATCTCATCCTTTTTTCTTTCATATTTCCACCATAGTGTGCAATAATATCCCATTATCCATCATACCATAATGTGTAATCATATTTTTATTCATAGATTATTTATTCGTTGCCTCGATTTCCCTCTAGACCATAACTTTTACGAGGGTAAGACTCATGTCTTTGATGTTCCCCCAAGCATTTAACACAGTGCCCAGGAATTATCATATAATAAATGCTTAGTAAGTACTTGATGAATGAACAGCAGAGTTTGCTGATTTAGCAGGAGTGTCAGCCAGAATGCCTACCGCACTCTTCCCAGGATTGAGGCTTGTTAGGAGGAATGGGAGCCCACCCCCCAGGGACCTATCTGGATGAGGGGCAAAAAGCCTTTCAAGGGAGTGAGTCGGGACACATAGACTTGGTTTATGGTCCATGGGGCAGGATTCAGGGCACAGAGTTGCACCCATCCATGACTCCTACCCCATCTCTCAAGAACTCAAGTCATGGATTTGCAAATTGAGTAATCTTTATGGCACAGTTTGGGGGATGGCAGCTTTAGGAGTGATGGGGGCAACAGCTTTCTGCCACCCTTGATGAAGGCATTTACAGCCTCAGGAGCATAGGGAACTTCAGGGAACTAAGGCAGAAGTGGAGAAAAATGGTGAGTCCCACAGGAACCCCAAGAAGACTTGATCAAGCACACACACAAACCATCCCCAGGGGTTCCCAGAAATAGTTGGGGGAACTTTGGGGAAAGTCTGAAGGCTCAACAATGGCAACTGGGAACACAGCTTCGAGGGGCCGCTGCTGCTGGCACGCTCCAGTGGGTATGGCCTGGGCAACTCAGATTACCATGAAACCCTACGGCCAACTACAGGAAAGTTCCCAGACACCATACCTAGGGCTGCTGGACTGATAGCATAGCAGCCCGGAGGGCAGATGGGCCACGGTGGCACTGCCACATGGTAATTAGAGAAAGTGTCTCCCCACAGGCACCCAACAATGAGAGGACGCTTTCCAGTATTCCCTCCAGAGCTCGCAATGCTAATTCTTCAGTTGGAAATTAAGGAAGCAATGTTTCTGAGGCCACCTAATGCCAGAATTAGGCACTGGTAATTCTACTGTCTCAGGTACACCACAGACTCAGGCATATAATAGGTACCCCCGACTGGTTAAATGCTTGTGTGAGCCAAGTGAGGAGGAGTGTTGTATCTGCCAGGGGCCCCTGAGAGGCAATCTCCTGTTTATTTCTTTTTGAGCTCACATGCTTGTACACCACAGGATGTAATGAGGGATTGGAAGAATCCTGTTATCCCCTAGAAAGGACAATTGTTGGAGCTTTGCTCAGCACCTACTTGTTACCTTTCCCTACCTCTCCTTCCCCTTAACCACTGTCTAGCCCCGTCTGCCTCTGAGCACCTGGGATGGGCATGGGTACAAGGAGAATTCACGCTAGATCTGATGACTGCTCCAGCGACATCTCTGCAGACACCCTGGGTGGCTACTCTGACTCCTCCCCAATGAACAGGCCTGGTCTCACCTCCAGGAAGAGAGGGTACACAGGGAGACTGGGCCAGTGACGACATTATGCAGCCCTCTCTTCCCGTCCCCCAAGGAAGCCTGAGATGTCCCCACTGTGACCTACCTCTTGTCCTCTTCCACCTGCACGCCGATGGAGTGGAACTCTCTTCGGCTCCTGTTCTCGGTGTCCGAGTCTGATATAGTCTCCACCTGGAGGCAGGGAGGAGGGGTCAGTGACTGGGACTGGCCAAGGGACGAAAGCCCTTCCCAGGGAGGATGGCCAGCCATGGCTGTGTCCCACGCCAGCTGGCAGCTCCTGCAAAGACAATCTGCCTGGACAAGATGCGAGACCCTGTCGGTCAGAGGCCTCGAGGTGGCAACGCCTGGGCACTGCTCTCCACTCGCCAGTAGGAGCCGGGGCACGAGGACGAGAGACAGGAGAGTGGGCTGGGGCTGGCTGGAGCAGCCCCGGCAATGACCAGGCGCGGGGTCTACTTGCAGCTCAAAGCACGCCAAGGAAAAAGGCCTACATATCCTGAAGGCCCCTTTCCTCCCCTCAACCCCTCCCCCACTGGCCGGGGCATGGATGGGCCTTGTCCTTGCCTACCTGCACCCCAATGGACGGCCGCCACTTCCGCTGCCGCGCCAGGCTCCGCAGCTCCTCCCTGCCAGGGATGGTCTTGATGATGAGTGTGGGGGGCTTGGGGCCGGCCCGGGGCGGCACCGGCGCCAGCTCCAGGGTGCGCGCGCCCATGGCGGGGCCGTCCAGCCCGTCGGCGGAGCTGCAGCGCCGGGCGGGGCCCTCGGCCGCGGTGAAGCTCTCGTGGGCGGAGTCGGTGCTGCTCTGGGCGGTGATGGAGATGCGGGGCGGGGCCTGGCTTCCCGGCGGGATGGGGGGCGGGGCCTTTCTGAAGTTGAAGGCTGCGGCGGGCGAACGCAGAGACCCGCGGGTGAGAACCGCGTGCCGGCAGGGCTCTGCGGCCCGGCCCGCGGTCACCCAGGACCCGGCAGCACGCGTCCCCCACGTGTGCTACACAGGGGGCCAAGGATCGCTCTCCCCGTCAGCCGGCCGGGGAGGTGAGCGACCTGCCCAGGGCCACACCGCACAGCCGAGGCGGTGGCCAGATCCCGACCCCACGCGCGCCCTGCAACCTAGGGCCCGGCCGCGGCGGAGACGGCGTACTCACAGGAGCCGGGCCTCCCTGAGACAGAGGCAGGGGCAGCAAGAAGGGGCAGGCAGTCGTCGTCTTGAGAGCAGCCGGCCTGGATGGCCCGGAGGTAGCTGTGGCTCCGCATGCGGAAACAGCCAGGCAGGTCCAGGGCGTCCACGGCCTGGGACTCAAGCTCCCCAAACACGGACCCGCACACGGCCTCCAGCTGCTGGTTCAACTCGTCGCTGAGCTGGGGGTAGGGGGTCGGGAGGACAGTTAGGAGGTGCTGGGACGGGGCAGGGGTCGCTGGGGCGCTTTGCCTTAGGAATCAATCAAGATCTGCATCCGCTGTGCGTCTGGGTGACTTTCTCCTGCATTTTCGGACTAAAAGAAACCCTCACTCTGCAAGGAAAGATGGGGGCACCTCTGCCCTGTGCTGCTTCCCAGGCTCTAAACACCCCCACCTCCACCCCACTATGCCTCTCCCAGATGTCCAGCTGTACCCCAGGCTCCAGACCACCACATTTTCCTCTCCACCTGGTACCCGCCCCTCACGTTTCTCTCACCTGGCCCTGACAGAAAGGACCAGGGACCTGATGTCTACCTCCTGTCCAGTATGGAGGTGGGGACTGCAGAAGAGGACACCTTTTATTTTATTATTTATAATCCACTACATTACAAAACGGCTAGAAAGCAGCCTATAGAGATATATACCAGGTGGCAGGACAGAAAACAATGGGTATGTGATGGAGCAAACGTTATTAAGCTGCAAGTGTTCCAAGCCTTCCTGCACCTTCTGCCCACAAACTACAGTTACCTGCCCTCATCCTCTGAGGAAAGCTCGGCCATTGATGGATAAGGTTCTTGTTTTTGTTTTTGACATTTTGTGGTGGTGCAGAATCCATAGTGTTAAAAAAATTAAAGCAAGAATAAAGCAAAACAAAAATTTTGTTCATGGACCCATCCTGCACACCACCACACTAAGACTAAATACTCAACTTACATGAGAAAACTGGCACAGAGAAAAAATAAAGGTAGGAAAAGGTGGTGCCAGAGGTAAGCTCTACACCCAAAACACAGTGACAAAGTCAGGATGCATACATATCTGACACTGAGCTTCCGAGTAGCCAAAGCATCGAGGAGCATGGCCTGAGTATTGCCTGCGTGGGCTATGGAGTGAGACCCACCTGCATTCAAGTGCTGGCTCTGCCACTTCCTAGCAGTGTGGCCTGGGGAAGTTAAAATTTTGGGGCCCCAGTTTACTGACCTGTCAAATGAAAGTGATAGGGGTACCATCTTCATAGGGCTATTGGAAGACTCAAAGAAAAACATGTGAGGCACTTAGTACAGGAACTGGCACACAGTAAACCCTCAGTTAGTGGCACATGAAGGTCTCAGGGCCTTCCTGGTCAACATGGGGCAGGTTTCCATGAGAACCACAACTATTCCTGTCACTAAGCCTAAGAGAAAGTCCCCTGCAGATGGTTATGTAGAGGCCACTGGATACAGTCACAGACAAGGTCCTCTATAGCATCCCACAGTGAATGTAACAGCAAATATCCTACAGCTGCATCTTGCAACATCTCCCTGGAAAGAGTCATGGCATCATATTTATGTGCAGTCAACAGAGGGTCAAAGGAGTGGCTTCATCCACATGTAAAATGTAGCTCAATGTTTCCATAACTCAGCCTGCAAAACATAACATGATTTCACTAGATTCTACCTCAAATAGAGCAGAAATTTGCATTCCATTCTACTAATCAGCAAACTGACACATATGAATTGTCCAAGGTAAAGCTGAAATTAAATGCTGTGTTTCCTGGCTCACATGTAAGGCTGACTGATCATCGGAATCTCCTGGGGAGCTTAGTAAACCTACATTAACTCAGGCCCCATCCCTAGAATCTGAACCCAGGACTCTCTAACTATATGCCTTTTTTTTTTTGCTTTGGCTGCTTGGAAGCTCTGAGCCAAATTTGCTGGAGATTTAGATTCAGTGGTCTAATGTGGGCCCAGTAATTAAGAAGAAAAACTGTCTGGTCTTCTTTCTGCGGCTTTTTCTGAAGGAACTTCCCTGCAAATGTATAGAAATCACAGGCCATGGAATAATCAATCCAAGATCCTGTAGAATTAAAGTTTGACTGGCACAAGCCACACTTCTGTGGCAGCTGTGGCGCTCACCATGACTCCTTGGAGTCTACCTCTCAGTCTTTCTATTTCTGGACTCTGGGGCACCAAGGACAACAGTTGCTAAGGTATTTCCTGAAACTCAGGAACTGAACTAACTCCTGCTATTTCTGGGTTAGGCTCAAGACACTCCCCAACTAGAAAAAATCCAGCCCAGAGAGTCCTTCCTGAGGCACAGGGGAGCTGATCTAAGCCCAGCAGAGAGCATTCTGATCTCGAGTCTGGATACCAGGACTAGAAGGAATCTCACTCTGTAGTATATTTCCTTATCTCCAGCCCTCTTCTGTGTGCAAAGCACTAGGCATACTATCTGGCATATAGTAGATGCTCAATAAACATCAGCTATTTCTATTAGTGGCGATAGGTTCTTAAATCACAGTGACAATGCCACTAAGAATGAGAGGCCTCTCTCCCAGGGATCTGAAGCTCTTAAAATCCCACCCAGAGGCTATACCCACAATCAACTCTATCCGAGGCAGATAGAGGGAGGATGAGCAACTCCCTGGGGCCAAACACCTTCCAGCTCAACTGGCCAAGGGGATCTTCTGGGGTTCCAACAAGGAACCAGGACCCAAAGGAAACACAGACTCATACAGACTCTCAGATGTATATTACATCCAAATTGATCTTTACTATATTACGAGTATAAAATTTTAACATCGTACTGTGAACACTCCCATTATCCTTGCACAGACTTCCACCCTGCTTCCCCCAACCCCCACTCGCAGGAGAGTCAAAGTCAAAGAATCCTCTTGGGATGAGATTCTTAGCCTTTCTCCAAATCACACTCAGCATCAGCAGCCATTTCCAAGCTCATGGAATATTTAGAGAAAAATATTTTGTGTCTAATTGAATACTGTCCATTCTAGAGTTGGTGGGTCCAGCTGGGGCCAGGCCACATCCTTGCATACTTTACGTATGTTATTTAGTTTAGATAACCTTTGGAAAACTCTCCCATTTCAAAACACTGGATAAAATATAACAAACGTTGTTTTATATGCATAGCTGAGCTCACAAGAAAGCAAGATAAGTCCCCAGGGAACAAAAGCAAAGAGGAGACTGGAAAATCAGAATATTAACTGTATGAGCCAATGCTGCAAACAGCCCAGGAGGCAGAAGGTGGGGGCAGGGACTGCTGGTCTCAGTAACCAAAAGGCTTAGGTTTTAACACCCACTCGGGCACAGGAGGAAGGCTTTGGGCCCACATGAAGCATGGAATTGGAAATGAGAACCTGCATGAAGCTAGGGAAGGGGAAACATTTGAAGAAAATGTAGACTAGAAAACAAAAAATCAATCATCACCACAGGCTGATGACAGGAAGCTGGTCTGTGGTACAGGGACTGGGGGGAGGGGAAAGGAGGCAACCCCTGTAAGAATGTGTGCCACAAGCTGGTGCTCACACAGACACAGGACTGTGTATCTGCATGAACCCACAAGGGCCAACCCCCCCCCCCAAAATAAAAGTTAACATAAAATAGTCCCAGACCAGGGATGTTCTGGGAGAGAACAGAAGCAATTGCAAAATATTTCCTGGGGGACTCACTCCTAACCCAGACTGCGCGGGCTTCCCACATATAAAGGCAGATGGGTGAACTATGTGGTAGACAACCTCTAACCCAGCCCCTAATGACCTCCAACTCCTGCCACTCAGACCCTTGTGTAATCCCTTCCTCATCCACTTACTGGCCCGCTTCTAATGGGCAGAATATGGCAGATACAAGAGATCCACTTCTGAGATTAGGGTACAAACAGACTGTAGTTTCCATCTTAGACGCCTGAGAGAGAGAGAGAGAGAGAGAGAGAGAGAGAGAGAGAGGGCGCCTTTGCTCTGAGAGAGGCAAGCTGCTATGTTGTGAGTAGCCTGTGGTGAGTCTCACACGACAAGAAACTGATGTCACTGGCCACTAGCCAGCGAGGATACGAGACCTGCCAATAGCCATGTGAGTGAGCACGGCAGCGGATCTTCCCCCAGTCAAGCCTCGAGATGGCTGAAGCCCTGGTCCACCCTCGAGTGCAGCTTTGTGAGACACCTGACCCAAGTGGCACCCAGCCAAGCTGCACTCAGATTCCTAACCCACAGAAAGTGTGAGATAATAAACATTTGCTGTTTTAAGACCCTACATTTGGGGGGCATGGGCAATATACGTAACCGTAATATTTGTACCCCCATAATACGCTGAAATAAAAAAAAAGACCCTAACGTTTGAGGATAACTTATTACGCAGCAATAGGTAACAAATTCAAACTGTGACATAAGTAAGGACTGAATTTTATTGAGTTAAGCCATTGAAGATTCAAAGTTTCTCTGGTACAGCAGCTAGTGTTGCCTCAACTAAAACTAAATAGCTTTTAAGCTATGTTTAAAAGTTCTAAGACTTTATTTTTTTATTTTTTATTTCTTTGCGAATTCAGCAGACAGAAAAGAGTTCTAAGACTTTCAAGGTAAAACTGAAAACAGAAGAAGAGAATAAAAGCTTAGAAAAAGACTAGAAAGATTTGAAAAGAAATCAAATCAGATTTCTAGAAATGGAAAAAAAAGTCAATGAAATTAAAAACACAATCAATGAGTTAATAGTGGATGAGACACAACTGAAGAGAAAATTAATGAACTGGAAGATACACTTGAAGAACTTACCCAGAGAGCAGCATAGAGAGGAAGAGACAGAAGCTATAAAGAAGTTAAGAAACAAAGGAAAGAATAAGATGGTCCTACATACAACTAATAGAAGTTCCAGAAGGAGAGACTAGATGGAATTTGGGAAAGGCAATATTTAAAGAGATAATTATAGTGGTTGAGAATTTTCCAGACTTCTGACTTCAGACATGACAGAGTGAGAAAGATGTCAAATCCTATAGCCCGAACCAACTACAAAGCTGGACAAAATTGTCAAAAACAACCATTTCATCACTCTAAAAATCAATCAAAGGCATACAACAACAATAAAAAAATTATTCATAAAAATTACTGAACTTTTGGTGAGAATAGTACGATTCTGTGGTATCCTTGCCTGGCGCTGCTCCCATCCCCCAAGCCCCCAGCTCTAGCAGTTGCAATGGTTCAGAAAGGGTGGTTGGTGAAGGCTGTGAGAATCAGTGGCTTTACTGCCACTGCCAGAGGGCTCCACTGAATTTGAAGCATTGTCAGTTACAGTATCAAGAACAGAGAGGGCCAGCAGCACTGCTAGGCTGACGTTTAAGCACTGTTCGGAGCAAGCAATAGACTCCAGACTAGCCAGAAACATGACAGGAATTCCAGAGGAGTGAAACAGACAAGGGGGTTTGATAAGCTCTCCACATATCTTAGGTTAACTAGAGGCTGGGTGAATGCACAGCAGAGACCAGAGAGACTCTGAGCCTCTCTTGCCTCAGAATCTGTATTCATACACAGAAGAACACAAAAGAGCCTGGTGAAGAGTAAAAGCCAGGGCAGTCTTGAAAATAACCTGAAATTTGCCCTCCCAGACCATACATACAACAGCAGACAAAGAAAGGAAGCCTTACTGGCCTGAGGTTTTTGAGCACAACCTCTGACAAGTCTTAGGTTGAACACTAAGCTATGCACATACAGGGGTAACCCCTAGGAAACAAAGCTGAAAAAGAAAAAGGGAAAAAACTGAGTGAATTCATCAGATGCTAAATTTTGCAGGGAAGACAGATTTCACAGATTTATTCCAGGAATTAACAAACAAATAAATAAAGCAATAACAATCTTCAAGAGGGAAAAGCAAGAATCCAGCATTGCTGTACTATATTACCTAAAATGTTCAGTAGTCAACAAAAAATTAAGAGACATGCAAATAAATAAGAAAATGTTAATGTCCTTAAATGTTGGATTTATCAAAGACTACAAAGCAGCTATTCGAAATATATTCAAAGAACTATAGTAAACCATATTTAAAGATTTAAAGGAAAGCATGACAATAATGACTTCATGAATACAAATCACAACAAAGACATAGAGTTATGTTTTTGTTTTGTTTTGTTTTTAAAGAAACAAATGGAAATTCTGGAGCTGAAAAGTACAATAACTAAAACAAAAAGTTTACTAGGGGGCTTAACATAAGAAATGATCAGTCAACTTGAAGACAGATCATTATAAATTACCCAATATGAAGAATGGAGAGAAAAAAGATTGAATAGAAATGAACAGAGAGGCTTAGAGACCTATGGGACAACTTCAAGCATACCAACATATGTGTAATGGAAGTTCCAGAAGAAGAAGACAAAGAATAAGAGAGAGAGAGAGGCTGAAAAAAATGTTTGAAGAAATAATGACCAAAAACTTTCCAAATTTGATTTACTTTTAAATATTAATCTATAGATCAAAGAAGCTCAATGAACCTAAAGTAGGTTAAACACTAAGTGATCCATATTTAGACACATTACAATTAAAATGTTGACAGCTGAAAACAAAGGAAATCTCTTTCTTTCTTTCTTTCTTTCTTTCTTTCTTTCTTTCTTTTTTCTTTTGAGACAGAATCTTGCTCTGTTGCTGAGGCTGGAGTGCAGTGGCACAATCTTAGCTCACTGCAGCCTCAAACACCTGGGCTTAAGTGATCTTCCTGCCTCAGCCTCCTGAGTAGCTGGGACTACAGGCACACATTACCACACCTGGCTAATTTTTAAAATTATTTTTAGAGATAGGGTCTTGCTATGTTGCCCAAGGTGGTCTCAAACTCCTAGCCTCACGCAATCCTCCCACCTCAGCCTCTGAGTATATGGAATTACATGCATGAGCACCACAACTGCATAAATAACTGGCTTTTCTTCAGAACAACACAACACCAGAAGGCAGTGGAATGGTATACTCAAAGTGCCAAAAGGAAAAAAAAAACTGTCGACCAGGAATTCTATATGCAGCAAACTAACCTTCAAAATTGAAGTAAAAATAAAGACATTTCCAGAAAAATATAGACTGAAGAATTTATTGCCAGAAGACCTATCTTACAAGAAATACTAATACTAATAGTATTTTTTGCAAGAAATACTAATACTATTTCTTACCTTAGATTCAAAATACAAATAGGTTGAAGGTAAAAGAGGCGAAAAAAGATGCACCATGCTAACAGTAACCATGAGAGAATTTTCCAGAATTGATGAAAGATATGAATCCTGAGATTTAGGGAGAACACACTCAAAAATATCACAGTGAAACTGCAGAATACCAAAATCAAAACAAGATCTTAATAGCAACCAGAGAGAAATGAAAATTACCTACAAAGACAACCAGGTTGACAGCAGGCTTCTTAATAGCAACAATAGACAGAAAACAAAGGAATACACTGAAAGAAAATGAATCTTGACCTAGACTCCCCCATAAAAGCTAAACTATATCAAATAGTGAAGGTAAAATATATTTTTATTAAAGACAGAATTCACTACTTAGAAACAGTCACTAAAAACATACTAAAGAAAGTACTTTAGGAGGCAGGAATGAGATGCAAAACAGGTATAATGAGGAGGAAAAAAAGTAAAGATGTGAGCACATATAATCAAGTACTAATAACATAAAAAGTAACAACAATAATAAAGACTAATTTGAGAGGTTGAAAGGTAAAACTAAAATACTAGGCAGCAAGTACATATAAGATGGGAAAAGACCATCAAATTTAAAGTGCCCTGATAGCACTTAAGTATTTGTGGTGAGGGATATGTTAATTAGCTTGATTTAATTATTTCACATTTTATTCATAAATCCTAACATCACTTTGTACCCCATAAATATACATAACTACACTCTGTCAAATTACAATAAAAATAAAAAGTAAAAGAAAGGCTGAAAGAAATCGAAGAACTAAATAAGTGGAAAGACATCCAATGTTCAAGTTAGTAATACTTAATATTGTTAAGAGCACAATAGCCTGGGCAACATAGTAAGACCCCCACCTCTACAAAAAATTTTAAAATTAGCAGGGCATGGTGGCCTGCACCTATAGTTCCGCTACTGGGGAGACTGAGGCAGGAGGATTGCATAGGCACAGAAGTTCAAGGCTGCAGTAAGCTATGATAGCTGGGCGCAGTGGCTCATGCCTGTAATCCTAACACTCTGGGAGGTCACGGCAGGAAGACTGCTTGAGCTCAGGAGTTCAAGACCAGCCTGAGCAAGAGTGAGACCCTCATCTCTACTAAAAATAGAAAAATTAGCCAAGCGTGGCGGTGCACAACTGTAGTCCCAGCTACTCGGGAGGCTGAGGCAGGAGGATCACTTGAGCCCAGGAGGTTGAGGTTGCAGTGAGATACGATGACACCACTGCACTCTACCCAGGGTGACAGAGTGAGACTCTGTCTCAAGAAAAAAAAAAAGAACACAATACCTCATAAATTGATCTACAAATTCAATGCAATCTCTTCAAATTCCCAAATATATTTTTTATAGAAATCAACAAACTTCTCCCAAATCCACATGTATATGCAAAGGAAACACAAATCACAAAGCAATCTTTTAAGGAGTAACAAAATCCTATGATTTAAACTTACTGAAGTCAATCATCACTACAAAGTTACAGTAATCAAAGCATAAAGTAATAGCAGAAGGGCAAATTCATGCAGACTAATGGAATAGATTTGAAGGTTCAGTAATAAACACATGCATTTATGATAAGCTGATTTTGATAAAGGGGCCAAGAAATTCTAATGAGAAAAGAAAGTCTTTCCAACAAATGATGCTGGGAAAATTGGATATCCACATGCAAAACAATTAAGTTGGACCCCTAACTCAAATCACACACCAAAAAAACAAAAATACTAAAAATGAATCATACACTAAAATGCAGGTGTTAAAACTACAAAATTCTTAAGAAAGACATTAGACTAATTTTTTATGATCTTGGATTAGGCAACATTTTCTTAAATTCTACACCAAAAGCACAATCAAGAAGAGAAAAACTGATGAATTATCTTAAACTTTGCCAAATTTAAAATGTTTTGTTCTTCAGGCAAAAATAAAAACTTTGAAATACAGTTCACTGAATGGAACAAACCACCCCAACTGACAGCTTGATATCAGATTTCTAGCCTCCAGAATTGTGAGAAAATTAATTTTTATTTCTAAAAAAAAGAAAGAAGAAGGGAAGAGGTCATCAAAATTAAAGTGTCCTAAGGTCTTTTCATTGTTTCAAGATAGGGTACAAAAAATTGTCAGCTTCAAACTTTAAATATACACATTAAACTATAAGGGTAACCACGAAGAATAAAATAGAATACATAACTGTCAAACCAGTGTGAGATCTGGCAAGGAGAAGAATAAGGAAAACTCAATCAAACCAAAAGAAGGCAGCAAAAGAGCAGAAAAGCATTACCCAAAAGGCAGGATAAAGAGAAGGTACAAATAAGATGTTAGAAATAAATCCAAGCACATCTACAATCGCAATAAATATAAATGTACTAAACTCTCTAGCAATTATCAGAATGAATACAAGGCAAAATCTAGCTATAAACTATTTACATAAAACATACTGGGAACATAGGAGAACAAAAAGCCTTAAAGTAAAAGACAGAAAAAGATGTTCTAGGCAAATACTAAACAAAAAATAGACTTCAGAGAAAAAAAGCATTATTAGAGATAATAATAGGGTGACATCTCTGGTCCTTTTAAACCTATTTCCTCTTCTGTAAAGCAGGGGTAATAAGCCACACCTCCAGGCTAAGTATGTCAAGTGGACGTGAAGTTGGATAGTCAAAAGTGCTATAGGCAGGAGGAGGAAGAGGAGGAGCAAGGAAGATGACAACAGCACGGGGAAGGGGAAGGGGAAATGTTGGGAGGGGGAGTTAAATTAAAATTTTAGAACATTTGGGAGAAGACCTGAAAGAAGTGAGGACGCGATCCCTGGGCGTGCCTGGGAAGGAGACACCCAGGCGGAGGCGACGACCATGCACAGGCCCTAAGGCTGGAGCACACCTGTGGGGTCGGGAGCAGCAGGGGGCCCAGTGCCGCTGGAGTGGGAGGGAGGGGAACAGTGTTAGGAGAGGAACCCACAGGTAGCTCCCACCAGGTCACACAGGGCCTTGGAAGTCATAGTCAAGTCCTGGACATTTGCTCTGAGCAAGGTGAGGGTTTTGAGCAGAAGAGGGAGCAAACGCGATTATGTATTTTAATGACCACTCCGGCTGTAGTGAGAGGATGAAGGAGAGCAAGGGCAAATACAGGAGACCAACTAGAAGGCAGCACCACAGTCCAAGCAAAAGGACTTGGTCACTGGACTGGGCTGGTGGCAGTGGGGGAGGTGAGGAGTGGTTGGATCCTGGATGTATTTTGAAGGTGGGACTAATAGGATTTGCTGAAGGATCGGCTGTGGTCTGTAAGCGACAGAGAAAGGACTGAAGACTGATTTCAGGCCTTTAGACCAGAGCTCCTGGAAGGATAAAGTTGCCATTATCAGAAATGGAGAAGACAGTTGACGGTGCAGCAACTGGCGGTGGGAAGGGGAGGGGTAACCAGCAGTTTAGTTTTGGACATCTTGAGTTTGAGATGTCCACTGCACATCCAAGTGAGATTTCAACACACACCTACATACACATGCCTGGCATTCTATGGGAGGGTTTGGGCTGGAGACATGCCTTTGGGAGTCCCCAGGCTCTCAGAAATACTCAAAGCCATGAGCCAGGGTGACATCGCCTAAGGAGTAGGTGGAGAGAGAAGTCTAGGGCCTGAGCCCTTAGACAACTCCGTTTCGATCCTGGGGAGCTACAGAGGCACCCGAGACACACTGGGAATAAGCAGCATGGGAGAAGAATCTAGGAGAATCTAGAGGGGGTGGTGTCCCCAAAGCCGGCTGAGTAAAGTGTTTCAGGAAAGAGAGAGCCATCAGCTGTGTTAGATGTTGCTGATGGCTCAAGTAAAATGAGGACTGAGCATTAACTAGTGGGGTTATTAACGCAGGCTGGTCTGGTATGAAGGCAGCCGTGCCTACCCAACTGCCTGGTCCAGGCAGTGTGACAAAGGAACACCGAGAGACTGCAGTAGCGAACAATGGGAGCCGGGGTGGACAGTCTTTTGCGTTGCTCTTTCCCCCCAGCAAACAGTAAAAATAGCTAACCTTTATTGAGTGCTGGCCATGTGCCAAGAACACTATTAGGATGCCTATTTTTAAATAGGGAAAGTGGGGCTAAGAAAAGTCAAGCAACTCGCCCCAGGTCACCCGGCTGGTAAGGAGCTGAGGCAGAATTCAAACCCATTTCATGAGGGTAATTATTAAACTGCACTGCCTCTGTTTAATTAAGGGGAAAGTCTACACTTAGGTACGGAATTTACATTTATAAAATACCAATTTTGGACCACGTACTTTGCGTTCGCATACATTTTCTCACTGAACTCTCGCAAAACCCTTGTGAAATAACTATCGCTGCTACTGCCATTTTACAGACGAGACACGGGGTATCTTGCTGGTGGTCCTGCGGGATAGAGAGGGCAGGGGCAGAACTCAGGCCCAGATCGGCTCTGAGACCGCAGCGTGGCCCATGCCCTGTCGGCACCAATCAATCCTGCCTGCCACGTGGGGTGGGGGCGGGGAGGACAGTCAGGCCTGGAGAGGGCTGGGGAGCCTCAGGGAACTGGTGTTGTCCTTAAGAGCTCAGCACTTTGAGGATACTTGGTGGGTTTTAAGGGTGTGACTCTCTGAGGTCCCCAGTCTGAGTCAGCTCCAGGGGTCCCCAGCAGGTTTCCCAGTTCCCCCAGAGCCAGACCTGAGCTCTGTCCACAGGCAGAGCCGCTGGTTTTAAGGCCTAAGCTGAGCATGGGACTGAATCCCCCTCCAGCCCCTTCCTCCAGGTCCACCGGCCTCTCCCTACCTGTCCAGTGGTGAGGGAACGGCTGTAGCCAGGGATGGAGCTCCGGGGGTGGATCCGGGGTGGGACACAGCAGCTGGAAAAGGTCAAAATTCCAGAGTGAGAACAGTGGACTGCTAGGACGTGGGGGGTGGAGGGAGATGACAGCATTGGGGCCCCTGAGCAGGTTCTAGTCCCCAGAACCCCCAAGCAGAGATTTCCCCAGGAGACTCCTCCCAAGAGGCACTCAGACAGGGACCATCGCCAGGGACCTCCCCTTTATATGGGGCAGTGAGACACCCCAGTTGAACCGTAAGCAGGGCCACCCAGCAGAGGCCCAATCTACACACATCTCCTGCAAGAACCCAGGATCAGCTCCCAGAACCCCCACCCCCAGCCCTCCCAGTCCTTACTTGATCCTGGCCTGGTCCACACTGGAGGAGCGGCGGGTGGTGAAGCGGCGGGCGACTGCTTTGGGAGATGTCTTGGGGCTGCCATCGGAGTCTCCGCTCTCCTCATCCCCCATGGCTTTGATGTAGCTGCCGCTCCGCATCCTGCGGCAGGGGATCTCCCCGTCCTTGCCACCAGTGGGGTAACCCCCCCAATCATCTTGCGGCACCTGCAGGGACAGGGGCCTCTGTCTCTGAGACATGTCCCTGGCAATTCTAGAGGTCAGGACTCTCTTCCCCACTGCCAGTAGGGGAGCGCTCTGCCCTGGCTTGAGCAGGCCTCACTCAGGAGCATGCAGAGGTGGAGCAGGAGGTGGGGGTCTCAGGCCATCCCCCTCCCTCACAAAGAGATGCCTCATCATCCTCCATGGTTCCTTTGCCACTTAACTGAGGGCCACCTAGAGAGTCTTCGGGAGTGACATGCCAGGCACCAAGAGGTTGAAGATCAGGGCCAAAGTGACCTGTGTTGATCCCACCCCCAGCCATGAGGCACCCTCTGACCTCAGTCACCTTTTACCCTCCTTCTCAGTCATCCTGTTAACACGCTTACATTGCAAACCCTCCGACTGCCCCCTCCCCTGTGAGGAGCCGCAGAGGTTTGATGCAGGGAGTGACACTGGATCTGAGTTTCAGAGCGAGCTCTCTGACAGTCCAAACAGAAGCTGCACTGAGGAGGGCCAGCGCAGGGCAGGGGCTCAAGTGGTAGGAGGAAGACCAATTAGGAGGCTGATGCTGTTATCCAGGCAAGAGATGATGAGGCCTAAATTAAGACGATGACAATGAGGGGGAAGAGGAGATGGAAATGAGAGGTGTTGAGGAGCATCAGTGAGCCTGATTAGACGTGGGGGATGAGGGGGCGGGAGGATGCCTGCCAGGCTGCTGGCTGAGGGCCTGGGGGGTGGCGCTGACGCTCCCTGAGCCCCAGGGCCCCGGAGAAACAGGCCTGGGGAAAGGCGATGGGTTCAGGGTTGAGCACCTTGAGTTTGGCATTGGACTGTCGGGCAGGTGGCTGGATGTTTGGTTCTGCAGTTCAGCGGGGACTCGGGGCTGGAAGCAGACATGTGGGAGTCGTGGGGTGCAGTTGGACCCATAGGAGTGAATGAGGCAGCCCAGGGGAAAGAAGAAACAGAGCTGAGAGATCCGCTGACATTTAAAAAGGGACTGCAAAGAAAGGAAGAGGAGCCTGTGGAGTCACCTGAGAAGGAGTGGGCAGAGGGTAGGAGGGAAGTCAGGAAAATGCCATGTCATAGAAACAGGAGACATTTCAAGAATAAAAGGAGTCGATTATGTCAAATGCCACAGTGCGTTCAGAGGTTAGTAACTCAGGCTCAGGAGTTAGAAGATCTATGTGCAAACTCTGGCCCCATCTCTAGCGAGCTAGATGAACTTGAGCAGAACCCATTAACCGCTGAGCGTCAGTTTCCTTGTCTGTGAGCTAGGAATGATAATTATGCCTACACCTGAAGGGTAGTGGGCAAGACAGAGGAGCAGGACATAGGAAGTGCTCAATAAATGTTAACTACTATTGTAAAGACAGCTCTCAAAAGACCATTGGTGACCACTGCCAGCACACTTCAGTGACAGTAGGTGTGGAAGTCAGAGCAGAGCGAGGACCTAAGGGATGTGAAGAAAAGCTTGGATGTGCAGGGAAGACAGGACATGAGGAAGGGGGTGGGGTTGAGGAAAGACTTTAGGATGAAAGTGACTTGGGGAATGTTTTCAGGATGTGGGAAAGAGCCAGTAAAGATAGTCTTTAAGCATGGGGAGGAGGGGGACCGTGCAGGGATGGAGGGGTCCGGAGGAGATGGTCAAGCGCTGGGCGGGGGATCAGCCTGGAATGGGTGGCCATGGCTTTTCCTCTGAGCCAGGGAAGAGGAAGAGGGTGGCTGGGGACCCAGATGAGTCTAGAGGGGCAGAGACAGGGAGCTGGGGGAGCCCTGGTATCGGCCTGCACTGTGAGGAATGAGGGGTAGGCGAAGGCATGGGGGAGGGTGTGGGGGGACGTGGGGAGGATTTAAAACACTTGCTGTGAAGAACGGGTTAAATGGGGTAGGGAGGGCAGCCCCAAGGGGGCCAAGCCTCGGGGACAGCATAGAGTTCAGGGGAGGGGTGGACACTCTGGGGGTGAGGCTAGGCGAGGAGACAGAGATCGGTGTGAGAACGGGGACCCAGGGATGGGATGGAGCCCCAGGAAGGAACCCACAGGGAGGAACAGTGCTCAGCAAGGGCCTGGGGCTCCATGGGAAGATGGGAACCCAGAAAGGTGAGGCTCCATGAGGGAACAAGGGCTCAGAGTGGAAAGAGGGATTCTGGAAGAGGGTAAAGGAGAGAAACTGGGCCTCAACATGGGATTGAGAGTCCTAACAAAGACACACAGTCCGGATGGGGCCAGCCTCCGCTGCTCTGCTGCCAGGGGAACAGGAGGCTATCTGGAGGGTCCCTGCAGTCCTTTGGCTCTCCCCACATGGGCTCAGACTTCTCAGTCCTGAGATGCCCTGGAGCCCCAGACCCTGAGGGATCATTCCCCTTGCCCATATGCCACAGAGAGAGTGGCAGGCAGGTGGAGAGAGGCCGCCCAGCAGATGGGACAGCCCGGGCACGTTCTGCCACACTGCAGGCTCCCACTCCATAGCCACTGCAGAGCTCCTCGCTCCTGTGCAGGGCACTGTGAGGTGCATGTTAAAAAGGAAGCCCCCAGGGAGGTCGGGGCAGCCCTGGAGAAGCAGCAGGGAGCAGTGGAATGGCGGCACATGTTCAGGGATGGCAACGGCTCAGTCGCAGGAGTGGAAGTGGGTGTTCCTCCCTGGACCCTTCAATTCTTAGCTTAAAGCACCTCTCTACCCAGGGAGGGGCAATCCAAGGCTGACCCACAGCTCCTGAATTCCAGAAGTCTCTCCTGCTTCCACTGTGGCCTTATGTGCTTCCTTGAGTTTTCATGAGTTCCCCAGGAGGGCCCTAATTTGGGCATAACTTACCCAACAAGGCCAATGACACCCCAAAGACACACAAAGTCTCAATTCTCCATATCTTTGGACATGCTGTAGTCTCTTCCTGACACCTTTAATCTGCACTCAACTAACTCCAACTCCTCCACTGAGATTCAGCTCAGGGGACACTCCTCCCAGAAAGTGTTCCTTCCAAGCAATCCCTGGCTAACCACCCCAGGGCGGTGCGGTGCCTCCTCCATGTCCCCATAGTGCCCAGGGCTCTCTCCTATCACAGCCTCATCACACTCTATTCTACCCACTTCCTTGTCTACCCTCTGACCTGTGAGCTCCTCACAAGCAGCATCTGTACCCCAGGAAATGCCCCTTGAATGAATGAATGTGTGTTAATTATACAGAATGTGAGTTTGGGGGATAATCCAAAATCTGCTGGACCTCCAGAACTTGTACTGATTTTTCCTCCCAAAACTACAGCAGGGCTCCAGAAAACGGTGTGGGCTGGATGACGACGGGAGGAAGGCTCCATAAGCAGGGGTTAAAGCTCCTAGCTTCACCTGCAGCGACTACAGAGGTGGTAAGACAGGACAAGAACAGCATGCCAGCTGTCACCTGCACCATCCTTCCCAAGAGGCCCTGCCTGGAGTTATACCAAGGCTCAGCCTCCAGTGTGTCCAACAGCCTACAAAAACCCACGGGCCAGGCCCCGAGGGCTCCTCCACAGCTTCGTGGGCTGCCCCACCACGGGTCCCCCAGAACGACAAACCCCAGCAGAGGCACATTCTGGAAGCAACTGACCTTCATATTCAAGCAACATCTGTACCACCCAGATTGGAGCAGAAAAGAAGTCTGGAGAAGGCCTTGGGGCAGGAGAACTGCTTTCCAACTGCTGCCCTCCAATCTCGAGGGCAGCTACGGCCGGGAGCACCACACAATCCCGTCCACTGCCCACCCTCAACTTCATGCTGCTTCCAGCCTCATAAGATGCAGAGCAACACGGCTTGTCCAAAACAGTAGGTCAAGGGGAAGCCTTCGTGGCACTGACATATGTCATCAGAATAGAAGAGCCCCCTCATTGCACAACGGGGAAACGGAGGCCCCCCAAAGGAGTTCAGGGTGACAAAGTGAGGCAAGACAGAGCCTCCCTGCATCCAGGCCCTCCACCATAGGGACAGCTGGCTCCCATCCAACCCTTTCCATTGCTCCCTGGGTGACAAGACTGGTGAGGACTGAGGACCCTGTTTCCCACCCCCACCAAAGCCTCACCTGCAGATAGTGATAAGTCCTGGCTTTGGCCTTGGCCTCTGGACCCAGGAGCCCCTTGCTTGGCCCGGCCCCTGGGTATCCATCCCGGCCCTGGCCGACCATCATGGTATGCCAGGCACTTCGCTTGACTGATTGTCCATCCAGTGACATGGACATGCCAGTGCAGGCCAGGCAGCGGCCTTCTGACCCGCCTGAGCGCCCCTTGAAGCTCAAGTCCCGGTAGGACCCATCCGGAGCCTCCAGGCAGAAGGGACCACCAGGTTCCCCAGGGGGCCTCCCACCCGCCAGGAAGCCGCTGTCACTGTCCAAGTTGTCATCAGAGCTCCACCAGCCTGTGGACTTGGCCTGGTGCCGCCCGTCCCCCTTGCGGTCCTTGCTCTTGCTCCTCTTGCCGTGCCGGGACTGGTGATGGTGGTGATGGTGGTGGTGATGGTGGTGGTGGGAGGTGTGGGGGCCTCCAGAGCCTGGGCCAGGGTAGCTGTCTCCTCCAGAGCCGCCTCTTCCCTCAGCCTTGGGCCCGTTATAGTCCCGCTTCCCAGGCGCCTCCAGAGAGTGGGACTTGGCAAAGAGCTTCTGAACAGAGTGAACCAGGTGCCGGATGCGGCTCGGGCTCTCGCTGCGGGGCTCTGGGGCAGTGCCAGACCCCGGCCCTGGCCCGGGCCCAGCCCCTGCTGGACCTCGCTGGTATGGTAGCGTGTGGAAGCCATCTTGCTGAACTGGCAACTGCTTTTCAAACTGATCCAGGAGTGTAGGAGGCAGGCGGGGGGCACCCTTGCCCTGTGGGTGGCCCACACAGTCTTCACAGGTGTCAAAGGGGCCCTGGCCAGGGTACATCCTGGGGAAGGTGCTGGAACCCCCCCCAACCCCAGCCCCCCCTGGTCCTCCCTCAGGGCCTACCGACGGCCCTTCACTCAGGCTCAGTGGCCCTTCGGGAGAAAGTTGTCCCAGGCCAGCTCTCGGGGCACAGAAGCGGGGCTCAGTGGAGAAGGCCTCCCTGGAGCCCAGCAGGTACGGGGCCCTGGCAGCTGGGCCCACGTCCATATGCTGCTGGTCAGCAAAGCGGGCTGGGCGGGGATGGCTGCCTCGGTCGCCATGGTAACCCCTCATGGCCTCAGCAAAGGCTCTTCATAGTGTTGGGGGCCAGGCCCCAGGAACCTCCTGGAAAAACAGGGAGAAAAGGGATTTGAATTGAACAACAAACCACTTCACCTAAAACCATCTTTTATTAGGCATTCTCGTATTGCTTTAGGTAATGCATATCAATTTATTGTGAGTAATTGTACTATCTTTCCACAAATGGGCTAAAAAAGTCCTTAAAACAGTCATAATAGACAAAGACACTCACAAGGGCACCAAATGATCCCATCATTCATGAAATGCCGCAAATTTGATAAACCCTTATTCGCAAGAGGAAATGCCCTCAGCTGACTGGGTTTTTAAATATCCTTAGATCATCAAAAACAAAAAGATACCCAAGCAGACATACAAAATATTCAAAGAAACCTATCATTAGGTGAACTAGATTTTCACAAGCTGGCTCTAGGCAAACAGATCCAGAGCCACACCTCTGCCCAACCATACCCCACAACCCACAGCTCCAGGAGCCAGGCCTCGGGGTCACAGCTCCCAGCCGCGGTAACCAACGAGAACACTGGACTCAAATCTACATATCCAGCACTATTCGGCAGAAAAATCCCTCCCCTTCTTTCCATGCCCTGTTCCTTCCATCTGGCTGCAGGCTCATTCTCCCTCCCCTCAGGACTGAGACAGGAAGGAAAATCTGAGATGACTTCTCCTCCTTCCCCTTTGGGGTTCCAGATTTTCCCCAGTAGACTCACTCCTTTTGCCTTTTACCTCCCAACACACACACACACACACCAGTCACATTCCAGTTGGGGGGAGCCATGGAGGGAAGAAAAGCCACAAGGAGGAACAACGGTGGTGATATAAGGTAGCATCTGAATCCTAAACTGGGATTGGAACCCAGGGGTTCCTCCTCCCAGGAGCGGTGGGCTGGCAAGGCAGGAAAGTGCTGGAGAAAAAGCTCTGGAACCAGTGCCCCTGGCCCCCATCCTGGGCTTGCCAAGACTACAGGACAGAGAGGTCAGCTCTCAGCAAGAGCTGCCTCCAATCAGGACTCCAGGAGCTGCCAGGACAGGAGCTACGGCAGGAGGGGGTGACAGCAGGAGGGACAGGGACAGAGGAGCTGGCAGACGGCGCCCTCGCTCATCCCAGACCAGGCTCCTGGGCCATCTGCTGACTAGGAGGGGATGACAGCCTCAAAGACTCCAGACAGCAGCACCTCCGACACTCCTTCTCCCTTTCTCCCCACACCCACCGTTTCAGGCTGCCTCCAGATCCTGCTCACAGCTCATCTCCTACTATTTCCCGAGCACTCGCTATGTACCAGATACTATGTACACCTAATATTCTCTAATCTCGCTGAAATCCTGTAAGGTAGATATTATCCACACTTACCCATGAGAAAATTGAGCTCCAAATGGTGAGGTCACAAAGCCGGTAAGTGGATGAGTCACTTTGAATCAAGATTCAAACCCTAGTTATTCTGATTTGAGAACCCGAGTCTAATCCCCATCTCTTAGACTCTCCCATCACTCACCATCCGTGATGTCCCATCCTTGATGTCAGGATCCCCACCGCCAGGCAGAATCCTAACTTCAGAAGGCTCAGGACCACTGGCTCCTGACAGAAAAGAAAAGGATGGTAAGGAAAGGGGGAAAGGGATTGTCTCAGAGTCCTCAGAGGTCTCAGAGTCTCTGGCCTTGACAGTTTCCCTTCCCAACCCCCAAAACCAGGACTGATTGGATCCCCCATGATGCAGAGTCTTTGGACCCCCAGGGGAATGAAGTTGGCTTCATTATGCAAATACATGCAAATGAGCTTACAGGTTGGACTACCTCCAACTGCAGGTGTCTGTGTGATCTGTCCATGGTGCTGAGCCACTGCATTTTCATTGCCCTCAAATATGATTCCAATCCACAAACATTTGTTGAGCAGCTACCATAAGCAAGACTCTGAGTGAGAAGCGTATAGAGGTGATTTAAGTGTGGTCCCTGTCCTCAAGGGGTTTATAGTCTAATAGGGGAACAACTTCTCACGTGACAGAGTTATTTCAGGCCGCTGTATTTTTGCACAAGCTGTTCCCTCCACCTAGAATCTCCTTTCATCCACCCCCAAGCCCTCCCCCTGGCTAACACTTACTCATACTAAGCCCCACCTTCCCTTGAAGACTTTCTGTACTCTTATTCTGGGTAATGCCTCTCTATTGGGCTTTTATAACACCCTGGGTGTCCCCATGAAAGCAGCTATCACACTGCATTGAAATGGTCTGTTTCAGTTTCTCTGTCTCCCCAACTAGAATGTGGTCTCCTGCAGGATAGGAACCAAGTCCTATTCACCTCTGAATCTCCAGCACCTCACTCAGGGCTTTGCCCAGAGCTGGGCCATAACAAATGTCCACTAAGTAGGTGAATAAACAACTGTGCTGGATGAGATCAGATTCGACAGCGGGAAATCAAGGAGGACTTCCCAGAGAAGACAGTGTTTGAGACCAAGTACAGGATGGCTGTGTGTTCCACAGACAAAGGTGGTGGGAAGGGGAAAGGGCAAGCACAAAGCAGAAGGGAATTCTGAAGGGTGGGCTGGGGGAGATCCAGCAGATAGGTGGGGTTTGGCAAACAGTGGGAAGAGGAGAGAGAGCTCCAGAAAGAAAGACGACTCTGAAGTTTGCAGCAGCCGTGACTAGAAGACTAATGATGCCATTATTAGACACGCGGATGTCAGGAAGAAGCGCTAGCTTTGCAAGCATGATTAATAGTAGTGGAAGAGACACAGTCAGACATCAGGAAGAACTTCCTGACCCTAAAGGATATGAGACAATGAAGAAGATTGTGGAGTCTCCTGGGAATCTTCCACAGAGGAGCGGATGAGATGTGCCCACCCCATGGCCAACCCCGGCCTGAACAGAAGAAGCTATTGGTTATCTTGTCTGGAGAGAGAATGGGATGACCTCACAGTTAGCAACTGCCTGGCTCTAGATGATAGTTCTTCTCCTTCATTGCCCTTCTCTCAGGAAAGACAGGACTTTAGACCAAGATGGCCTCTCCAGTAGTTGTTGGAAAAGCACCTAGAAGCATCTCCCCACCTTGGAAAGAAGCTCTGATGACCTGGCCTTCCATCCATGGCATGCTCCTCTTCCTGTCCCAGGGAGGACCTGTGTCTGAGGCTCACAGTCAAGCTGAAACCTCAATGGACTTCCCAGTGGTGGACATTCCCAGGTGACCCTCTCTCCCCCACTTCACACAGGTACTGCTTCCTGCCAAGCCCCTGAGCTCTCACCAAGATCTTCTCGAACTTCAGTCTCTTTGACATCAATCCATGTTCTCCCAGCTCTAGTCTCAGAGGAAATGGGCCCCCATCATTGCTGACCTCCAGGCACCCCACCCCCGACCACCCCCGACTCCCTTAGGGCAACATTGTCTAGTGGAAAAGCAGAGGCTCTGAGACCAGAGGGGGTGTGACACCAGACAAGTGCCCTACCCGCTCTAAGCCTAATAATGCCTGCTCACATATCTGCCAGGACTTCAAAGAATACTGAATAATAAAATGCATATGAAACCACTTTTATCAACTCCAAAAGATTACACCATGGATATAATCCCTCATGTGAAGGCTTTCTTTTGGATTTCCAAAATCCTCAATATCCAAATAATAAGCAAAATAATCAAGTCCAAATTACTGGAGGCAAAGGACATCTGAGTTATGGATTTCCTAAAGAAAAGGTTTAGTTAATGACTGGCTTCCTCCTATATATTGTTTTACGATCCCATTTCTCCACCCCCCCTTCTCCCACCTCATGACGACACACTATCAATGGGAAGGAAAAGCAGGTGAGGAGGGGACGAATAATCCCATCTACCACCAAATGTCTATGGATTTTTCTCCCTAAAGAATAGATGTACCCATTTATTTCCATATCTACCAAGTCATTGTTTGGTGATTTGCTAAAACTCATTCCCAACCTCCTTTTCCCTTTCCCAGCCTCCCTTGTAAATAGAGGCCACATGATTCAGTTTTGGCTAAAGACATATACATAAAAATATGATGAGGGTTTCTGGGAAAGAGTTTGCCTTTGTGACCAAAGGGGTGAAGCTTGTGAGTGCCACCCTTTCTCCCCTTCCTTTTGGCTTGAATACAACCACGATGGCCGGAGCTAGGGCAGCTGCATGGCCACCATGAGGGCCTGGAGAACTGCAGAGATGTCAGTCCTGCCTGGCATCACTGAGCCATAGAACCAAACCAAGCAGTTGCCCTTCTCCAGGCCTAAACGTGATGAGGAATGATCGTCTCATTTAAACACTGTTGGCCAGATTTTCTGTGGTATTTGCAGCAGAAAGCACTGCTAATGAATCCAACTGTCCCTCAGAACATCGTCTCCTGCCTGTTTGTCTGCAACAGTCTCCTCACTGGTCTCCCTGTTTCCGTTCTCCCCCTGCTCCCATCCAGATGATCATTTGGAAATGCAAATCTGATCATGTCACTTCTCTGCTTAAAACTCTTCACTGGTTCATTGATGTTCTTAGGATAAAATGCCTGAACCAGTCCAACAAGGCCCGCGGGGTCTGGCCCTTCCCACCTTCCCAACATCCTCTCACAACATGCTCCCCTTGCCTTCTCTGCCGCAGCCTGGCCAGTCTTTTGTCAGTCCCATGATCCCTCGCATCACGGGGCCTATTCCCCCTGTTGGGACAGCTTTTCCCACCCACCTCTGCCTTGCTAACTCCTACACACCCTTCAGATCTCGGCCCAGTTGGTTCTTCCTCCAGGAAGCTTTCTCTGGCCTCCCTGACTAGGTCAGATGCCCCTGCTGTTTGCTCTCAAGGCACCATGTACCTGGCTCTTAAATCATTACCATTTTAAATTTATGTGACTCCAAGACTGTGTGTCTCTCCCACTAGAATGGAAGCTCGACGTAAGAGCAGGGATTTTATGCATCTTATTCACTGCATTCTCCCCAGTCCCTAGAACAATGCTTAGCATAGGACAGGTGTTTGTTGAGTGAATGTGATCCTACAAAGAACAAGATCCTTTCACCTATGATGTTCCAAAGTATAGATAATACTAGCTCCTCCCAACTTACAGAAGAAGAAACTGAGGCTTGGAGATGCTAAGTGACCTGCCCGAGGTCACACTGAGCTGGTGTCACAGTCGGAAGTCAAATCCAGTGTTGCCTGACTCCAAAGCTTTAGCTTTTCTCCTATCTGCACTGCCAGCCCAGTGAAGTCAAACTTATTAAATGCCACTCTGAAATGAACACAGTAATGAAAGTGAATCTGGTTTCTTTTTTAAGAAAAAACAAAAAAGCAAACAAATAAAAACACCTCACACATATCACAGCCTCCAGAGCTAACCAGAATGTGGTTTAACCTTTTCCTCCGTACACTGAGCACGCAGTTTATACCAAGTCCAAGGGCAGATAAGTACAGAATAAAGGATGCTCCCAGAAGCCTGTGACAACTCTGGGTGCTGGTGTTATTTTTCCCTTTTCACTGCACTAAGTCATACTACTCCAGGACATAGAGGGCTGCCCAGTTGGTGAACCTCTGGGCCAAGGGAAGCAGCCACTTTTGCGATTGCCTATGGATTGGCTGGGAAGTGGGGAGTGAAGGAGACTGGGAGGGTGCTGTGTGTGACAAATTCTTCTCTGATGCAGCTCAAATCTATCTGGGAATGGAAGAAGTGGCACAGATGCCGTCACCAAGAAATTACCCAATTTAGCACCAACTACACAATCCAGCAATTAGTTTCTTAAACCGGAACTTGCTGGGGGCTGCCAGGCTGGCGGGGTTGTTGTTACAAATCTCACTGGGAAACCAGCTGTGTAATTCGCCAGGAGGTTGTCACTGCCCCAAGCAATTACCTTCCAGAAAAAGAATGGAAAATGGGGGAAGGAAAAGGGCTGCCGAGGAAGGAGTCAGAGTGTTTTCTCTCCCTCTCCCCAGGGCCCTGCCCAGACAAATCCGTTGGTTTTCCTTTCATGAGACCTAGGCAACCCCCTGGATCAAAGCAGTTATTGGTGTGGACTCTTACATCAGACTATCTGGACTCAAACCCCTTTCTACTCACTTACTAGATATGTATACCTGGGCAGGTGATTCTCCTCTCTTAACCTGTTTTCTCATCTGTAAAGTGGGGGCTATATTAGTGGCCATCATAAAGGTTCTAATGATGTGATGGTTACAAGGTAAAGCATATAAATCCCTTAGCACTGTACCTGGCACATGGTAAATAATAAAGGTAGCTATCATTATTTGCACTTTTATTTTTATTATTTCCTCTGTTGGCTTACAGCGTAAGCTTAGGAAGGTCACTTAATCTCTCCAGACAACCATCTAAGACCAGAGGTACTCAGCTGGGGAAAAGATAAGTAGTTCTTCCTCAAGATTGTCCACATCTGGGCACCCAGGGATCCAGGTGTGTTTGACAAAGGCCAGTGTCTCAGAGGTTGACACAAAGTGATGCCTTGGGCAAAGATAAAGATTTCAAAAATCAAATATTAGCTGATTCGCTCCTTCCCCAGGAAGCTGTCTGGAAGAGCTACAAGCTGGACATGATGGTCTAGACAACAGCAAAAGGGTACAGCTGCCCTCTTGCTCGGGGTCAGCCCTGTCCAGTCCCCTCATGGAGCCTATGAGGTCGCACCCACACCGGTTCCAACACAGCAGAACTTATAGCAAGTGAGGCCTAGAATTCATCTTGCTGCTGTCAGCCTGAGCTCTCTGAGCCATGTGCATCCTTAGGATCCCAAAGTTTCAGGCTTTGCCTACCCACCTCCTCTCCCTGTGTTGTCCAAACCAGTAGGGCCAGGATTTGACCTCAGTTTCTCTGTCCAGCCCTGCACCACCCTCTGATCTGCCAGCAGCTTGGGTGGCTGAGGCCGTGTGTGCACTGTGAATGGGAGAGATGATGGGAGCCCTACACAGAGCCTCTGACCTGCAGTTCACACTCCTAACTATTCACCTTGACCCACAGATAGGCATTCCTCCCCCGGCCCCTCACCTCTTCCTGCATCCAGTTCTGCCTGAGCCCCCTGGCCAATTTGACACTGGCTTTGGCCAGATGCCCTTGGCAGAATCTCCATGGCTGGGCTGGTGCCCTAGTCCCTGGCCTCCCTCCACCCCACTACCCAGCCCTATAGCTGAAGACTCAGCATGCCTTGGGCCCAACCCCAGCCCACAGGACCCCAAGAAAATCCTCCTTTTCCTACCCTCACTGCCCCAGAAAATACAGAAGGAAGAAAGAGGAACCTAATGGAAGGAAGGAGGTTTGCGATCTTATTCATTCACCTATATTACTTTATTTAATCAACTCTTCCAAGGGCTCAGGGCAGGAATGTTACAGAAAATGGGTTTACAGCTCCAAAACACTCGTGACATTTAGGCAGATACAAGTCTAAATCCATCTCCTGACCCATTGGACAGTGCTCAGCCTGTGAATAACCCACACTACCTATAATCTCTTTGAAAATCCCACCTCAGGGGGCTTTGCACTTGATGTTCTCGCTGCTGGAACACTCTGCCCCAGATATTCCCATGGCTTCCTCTGGCTCATCTTTTGGGGCTCAGCTCAGAGACGCCTCCCCTGACCACTCACTTTAACTAAAGTTGAGCCTTAACCCTGGGTACGCTCGACATCACCCTGTTTTGTTGCACTCACAGCATTTGTTGCCCTTGGAAATTATTTTCTTTGTCTATTCCATATTTATAGTATATAAACTTAGTAGAACATAAACTTCAAAAGGGCAGAGGCTGTGTCTGTCTTGCGAGCTGCAGTATTTGGAGTGTCTAAAACAATGCCTGGAACTAACAGGTGCTGGAAAATGTTTATTGCATGAATGAGTGTCTTCCCTTGCTGCCCCCATCCACTCTGCTCCTGTGCACAGCAGCCCACAGAAAGCCCACCCCTTTCCTTCTAAATGCTCTGGAGAGCTCTGGAGGACTTGGTATTAGAAATCCGGCTTCCAAACCCAGCCTTGGTCACCATGCTTGTCTAGCCTCTCCAATTGGCAGGTAAAGACGGCTCTGTTCCAGCCACATCTAGCTCTCCCCCCATGTCCCTCTCTGCATAGTTTAGGAAAGGTAGTGCAAAAAAAAAAAAAAAGGTAGTGCAGGGGGAAGGGGGAGGAAAAAGGGAAAAGGTGACCCTCCCCATGCTGCAGAGAGAAAGAAGGAGGCTGAGAGGAGGGGGTCTCAAGGCTGAGTTGTAGGAGCAGGCTTCAGGTCCACCGCCACCCAAGTAGGTCTCTTCACTCAGACTTGCTGGGCCCCAGTCCCTTCCCAGGGGCCAGGTACCCAACAGGCACTGGAAGCAAAGTTTGGACTTCCTCCTTCTCCAGGGCTGCCAAAGGCCCTTTGAGACACAATTCAGCCTGATCAGCCTCACCCGCTCCTACCCCCTAATTGCAGCCATGGCCAGCTGCTTCCGGCTCATTCTCAGCTCTCTCTTCCCTTTCTGTCAACTGGGCCAGTTCTCAGGCTGTGCTGCCTTGTCATGTCCACTCTCCCCTCTCCCCCTCCTGAAGCCTTCTTTGGGGAAGGCTGTCTACTGCTGAGAGGGAGGACGCCCAGACCAGAATTTCTACAGGACCTCACTTAGGGGCAGGTGGTGACACAGACTGTGGCTTCTGGGTCTTGAGCTAAACTGAGTTCTCATCCCAGGCCCACCACTTACTAGACATGTGGCCTTAAGAAGCCCGTTCATCCTTCTCAAGTTCAGTTTCCCCATTTTCAAACAGGGGCAAGAACAGTCCCTTTCTCATGGTGATGTCATGAGGGTTGTGATAATGCAGGTAAAATGCCCAGCACAGTGCTGAGTGTTAGCTTTTGCTAACTAGGGAGAAACCACTGAAATGCATGAGACCTAGAAACAGGGCCACTGAGGGGGTTTGGGCAGAGGCTGTAGCCATACCAGACTTTAGTTTGGATCAGAAATGAGTAGTCTGAAAATGCATTTGTTCATGCACCTAGAAATTTCTGTTTGCTTGGGCTCTTTGTGAAGACCTCCCATCCTTTGAGCATACAGAAAACTGTAGAGCAGCCCTGGGAGCCAAGGATGGTGGCATCTGAGAGGACCAGAGGCCCTTGATTCACAGACCCCCACAATCCCCAGCATCCAGGGCTGGTGGTCTCTTGTCCAAGTCCGAGGATCTGGAAGGGAAAGCCCAGAGACCACACAGCTAGGTATTGGAGAGACAGTCATCCACCTCCATCCATTATATCACAACCTACCTGCATAACCATGAACAACTTGTTTTATCTGTCTGAGCCTCAGTATTATCATCTATAAAATACGGATAACAAAACCTACCTCCTTAGGTTGTGGCAATGAGTGACTTAGCTGATCTATCCAGGGCAACAGCACCCTAGTGCCTTCTTCAATCTATAAGTGATTTGGGCTGGTACTGTCCTGGCCTCCAGGGTGTGCCACACCTGAGCCTGTCACCAGAAAACAAGAGGTGGAAATTCAAGCCCATGGCAGGGTACCATTGGAAAGAAGCTGCCTAGCCAGACCAGCCCCATGGCCTTTCCTATCCTCTGGCCTAGGTGTCTGGTCCCCTTATGGGGTCCAGAGTTTAGGACTGCCTCCTGGGTTAGCACACTGTCTTGTAAGCTGTCTGTGTGAGCTGGGACAAGAGCTTGCAGTACCTTTTGGGCGTCTCCCACAGGGGAGTCAAGCACAGAACCTGGGCCCCACAGGGTCCCATGAAGGCTGGTAGGTTGGCTGACTGTGGGGTTCACATGGTAGTGTCTCCCACCCTTCAGCTCTGCCTGCCCCTGTCCCAGATGCAGGGATATCTAAGCCTCTGCTCTCCTCTCTGGATTTCTGGGCTCAGCAGGAGAAAAGAGAGCTGGGAGCACATGGTGAGAGGAGGCTGCACAGACTGCAAGATCCCTTCATATGGATGATGTGTGCTCCCAGCTTTACCCTCTGAGGCAGCGCAGGTGTACTCTCTTCCAAGAAGCCTTCCCTAAGAATGCCCTCCCCATCCATGCCAGGACACAGCAGCTGCTACCACCTTTGGGGTCCCAGATCTGTATTTAGCACAGTGGGGTCAATAGTTGTTTGCAGGCTGTGAGCTCCTTGAAGGCCAGGATTCACGTGATCTATCTCTGTATGGCCAAACAGGGCATACAGCAGGTGTTCAATGAGTTCAGGGTCAGCGACTGGGCCTTCAAGTAGTACCCCAAAGCTGAGGCATGGGGAAAGGGGGAGAAAGGGGAAAACGCAAGAGGGCAATGACTCCCTGCAGCTGGACCAGAACTGCCCAGCAGGCAGAGACAGTCCAGAGCGATATGGTTTTCCCAAAGAGTGTCCTGTCCAGGGAGGCATGCAATCAGAGGCTGGAGCACCACTTTACAGGATGGTACAGAGTGGATTCAAGCACTGAACACATTTCAGACCAGACAACCTGTGGGGCCTTTCAACTCTGAAGTCTAAGGTTTGGCTCTTTGAAAGCCTACAACCGTACAGGCCCAGTGTTAAGCACTTTAGATGCATTTCCTCGTGTAACCCTCAAAACCATCCTTTGCAGTAGGTACTATTGTTACTCCCATTTTACAGATGAGGAAACTGAGGCTTAGAAAGATAAAGAAAATGGCCTAAGGTCAAACAGGTGGTGAAAGAAGAATTTGCATCTGGGTCTGAGTCCAGGCCAGACACTCTCAACCTCTAGGAGACCAAGCCCCAGCTGAACAGAATATGTCTAAAGTGCCATGTCTCCCTGACCACACTGGGCTTATGAGGCCAGCAGGTGGAGTCCAGTGTGCCCTACTCATCTCTCAGCCTCAGGAAACCTCCATCTCTGCTCCCTCTCCCTCACACTTGCCATACATGTTCCCAAGACTGCTCATTTACAAATTAGCACACATGTTCATCCAGAGACAAATTACATAGCCATGCAGCCATCCACACACAACTTACATGGCATCTGTCCTCACATACATAGTCATGGTCACATAATACACACAGATACACACAAACTTGTCCCCACAGTGTTCATACACATGTGCACTGTTATCCAATCGATACCGATACTCGGGTGCACAGACGCTGTACAGATACAAGACCTTAAATACATGTTCACATGTTCATCCCCACATGACAGATATACATGTTCATTTCACAGCACTTAGGCACCCACATCTGCTCAGTGTCATATACCACATCCTCCCCCAATAAGGACTTTTTTTGTTTGTTTGTTTGTTTTGTTTTGTTTTTGAGACAGAGTCTCGCTCTGTTGCCCAGGCTAGAGTGCCATGGTGTCAGCCTCGCTCACAGCAACCTCAAACTCCTGGGCGCAAGCAATCCTTCTGCCTCAGCCTCCCGAGTAGCTGGGACTACAGGCATGTGCCACCATGCCCAGCTAATTTTTTTTTTAATATATATATTTTAGTTGGCCAATTAATTTTCTTTCTATTTTTAGTAGAGACGGGGTCTCGCTCTTGCTCAGGCTGGTTTCGAATGCCTGACCTTGAGCGATCCTCCCGCCTCAGCCTCCCAGAGTGCTAGGATTACAGGCATGAGCCACTGCACCCGGCCCCCCAATAAGGACTTTATCCATTGTTCCCAGATCCAGTACTAGGCCCAGGTGAGCAATGATGCTCCATTTCTCTGGGGCTGGCCAGGCAGTCCAGGGAGGGAAGGAAGGCTCAGCTTGCCTGTGATGGATGGAATTAATCTACTGAGCTGGAGAAACTAAATAATTAAATCCCTAATCACCCCCCAAGCCAGCCCAGGCCAATATAGCTGAGGGAGGGAGGGGGCTCTGAGGCCCAGACCAATATCCCAGACAGGGGGAGGGGCTTGGAAAGAGAGGCACAGACAGAACCCTCTAGGAGGGTGCTCTGGGAAGAACTCTAGCCGGCAGGCAGGCAGACAGACCAACAGACACGGCTCTCCAGCCCCTAAGACTCTCCCCTCCACATGGCATAGTGCGGCCTGGGAAGACGGCCACTTTCCACTGAAATAGGGTTAGAGGAGGGGTGCAATCCTCCTCCCACTCCCAGAGCCCTCCCTGCCCCTCCTCGAGGTGCATCCTGGGAGTGTATGGAGACACTCAAAGTGCCCAGGACTGTGGCAGACAACGGGGTCTGCTCAAAGCAGAGCACACGTGGGACCAGTTGGGCCTCGGCCCACCCTTGCCCCACAGAGCACAGGCTGCTCCCCCAACCAGGCACTATGGCAGGGCAGAGCCCCTCCACGCGGGTTCACCTGCTGCCCTTTAGGAAGTGGGTCCAGCACGTGGCTAACAGGCTGAGGATGGGGCAGAGGCCTGGGCAGGGGGGCTCAGGGAATCAGCCTGGGAACAGGCCCCAGTCCTATTGGCTGAAAAGTGGGTCATTTTCCTTTTGAAAAATAGTGAGAAAATGGAGAAGTAGGTCGGGCTCTTATCCCCTCAGCCCCAGGCACCATCCCCGACTTGCAGGGTGGGGAAAGAGAGGCCTGCACATGTCAAAGCCCCATGTCCCCCAGGACCCTGGCCAGGGCCCCGCAGAGCAGGAGGCCAAGGTCATCATTACTCAGGACACCCAAGGACATGCACACTCTGAGGCCTGGGCTGGGACAGCAGCCCCACCCTGCCCTGGGGGGCCTTGGGGTGAACCAAGCTGGGGTGGGGCCAAGCTAGAGGGTGGGGGTCCAGCACACAGGACCCTGAGGAGCCCCCTCCCATCCTCATGTCTGCTGTGATGCCTCCTCTCCTCTCTTCTCCTCCCTTTCCTCATCGTCCACGTGGGCAGAGTCGTTGCCATGACACCGCGGGCAGGTGGGCGGCTCTGGCGGCTGTTCTGGCCCAACCCCCATGCTCACAGCCCAGGTGGGAGGGGAGCAGCGGCAGCACCCCGGCCCCTCGCCCAGATGAGTGAGGAGAGAGGCAAATGGCCCCCTACACCCCAGAACCTGAAAGAGGCTCTATCACCGGCCTCGGGAATAAAGCAGGCCAGCCCCAGGCTTGGGGGTCTGGGGAGGAACCCTCAAAGAGACCAGCAGGCCTTGACCTCTTCCCTCCACCAGAGGTCAGGGAGTGGCATGGGGTGGGGGGAAGCCACAACTCTCACTCCGTCCTCCTTTTACCCCCAGCTGTCCTCCCAGCTTTCCCACATCCTGTGCCTTAGTCCCTTCACACCCGCAGCTGATCGGGTCCTGCCTGAGGTTTAACCTCAGTTTCTCACTCTGCAACACAAGCTCGATTTTCCATGCTCTCTTGGGAGAAAGAAAAACAACCAAAGTGAACACTCTCGGAGAAATTCCTCCCCTACTGCCAACCCCCAAACTGTCTAATAGGGACCCCTTTCTCTGGGTCTCCCCAAGTACCTGAATTCACACGACAGTCTGGGGTGACCAGTAACTCCTAAGCCCAAACTTGGCTAAGGCACCCACAGCACCAGGGGACAGGGGAGAGGACCCGGAGTGGAGCAGGAGAGGAAGGGAGGGAGGGAAGAGGTGAGGCAGACAGTAGCAGCTACCGAGGGGCACTGTCCTGTTCCCACCACATCTGGCTTCAGGAAGTCTGGGCCATGCCTGAGCTCCCCAGCTCTGAGCTCTCTGCAGTCATTCCCCGTCTCCCTCTGCTCTCCACGTGTCTCTCTCTGAGAATCTCTAAGTCTCTGTCTGTGTCCCAGACTTCCTAAGACTGTTCCCACTGTTCAGGATGCTGCTCCCAAATCCTGTTCCCTAAGGCAAGTGTCCTGCATCACTGACGGAATGGGACCACAGAGACCCCTGGCTGGCAGGGGTGGGCATACGTGGCATGGTGGCGAGAAGACACAACAGGGAGAATGGCAGCCAGGGTTAGCTGGAGGGTGTCCAGCTTGTTGTGGGCTGTTCATGACATACATACTACATGTGCCCATAAAGACACTTTTGCTTTCCTCCTTAGCCTTCCCCTACCAAGACAGCAAATCTGGCTAAAATATATATGCGCACATGCCTGTGTGTGTACATGCATGTGTTTGTACACTGATCTCCTTTCTCCACCTCCACTGCTGCTGTTCTAAGTCATCCTAATATCTCACCAGAGCTATTACAACAGGTCTCCTGGCCTTGCATCCTGTTCCACCTTGATCCTCTCTCCTCACTGGCTGCCAGCTATCTAAAATGTGTTCATTCAACAAATACGTATGGAGTACCTACTCCAAGCCAGATAGATATGGCAATGAACGAAACAGATGAAGCTCTCATTCTCATGAAGTCGATATTCTGGTGCAGAAGGAGGGATGATAAACAAATACATGAAATAATGGTGGTGGTGAGTACTGAAATAAATAATAAAGTGGGCGAGGAGACAGAATGACAAGGAGATATTTAAGATAGGCTACTGGGGAGCCCTCTCCGAAAAAGTGACTTTTGAGCAAAGACCTGAATACAGTGAGGGAGCAAGTTGCCTGGATATCTGGGAGAAGAGCATTTCAGGCCGAGAGAAAACGCAAGTGCAACAGCCTCAAGGTGGGACTGCGCTCTTTATGGAACAGAAAGGAAGCCCATGTAGGAGTGGTCCCTGAGACCAGGAAGGAAATTGGGGGCTGTTTCACACACAGCACTCACGTCGCTCAAGCCCCACTGAGCACCTTGGACTTCACTCCAGGTGAAATGGAAAGCCATTGGAAAGGCAAGACCTCATCTTGCTCTGGCTGCTTTTTAGGGGACAGTCTAAGGAGTGGGACTAGCAAGGGTAGAAGCAGGAAGACAATTTAGGACATTTCCTGTCACTGAAATACCTTTTACCACAGCTGCCCACCTGGTAAACACCTGTTCAATTTTTAAGGCTCAGCTCAAAGGCCTCCCCTTCTATGGATCAAACCTCTCCCTTGCCCACTCCAGAATGAACCTCCCCCTCTTTAGGTCCCCACTGCCCCCCATGAATACTTATATGCCTCTACCTTCCTCAACACCCTCCTTACTTGGTTCCAGGTCTTTTGCCCTCTCTGGAGTATAAGCTACCTGAGGTCAAGGACCATCCCTAGTGTCTAGCTCAGCACATAGCACATTACAGGCACAAAACAAACATGGGCTGAACGAATGGATGCACTGGGTGAAGCACAGTGATGGGGAAGGGAATGTTTGCAGGCTGTTGTTAACCTGGGCAAGTGAGGTGTACAGGTGTATGGCCACAGGGTGCAATCAGGCCTGTGTTAGCATATGCCCACATATTTCTGTTACTCTGTTCACATATACATGTTTATTAGCATGTATGTGCATGGTGATGAACCCCTGTGTTGGTATATACACTTCCATATATTTTTTTCAAGTATGTACATGTTAGTAAGTGCACGTATGTTAATATATGCATATTATGGCATAGACAGGTAATATATACATATACATGTACACACGTATTGCCAGATGTCCCGTATGTGGGAAGCTTATGCACACACCTGGGACTCCCTTATATCCCCTACCACTTTCATCCACTAAGCCCAACTTCTTTTTGATTTTTGAAACTTCTTTAGTAACACCAGCGTTGCAGTCCCCACATACACCCTGAGCACCACAGCATCCAAACAGCCTTGATCCTGGATCTCTTACTCAGCTGCCCCCAAGGCCTGCATAGGATTTCCCTCAGCAAACTCCCTTCACATGGATGGTGGTGGAAACAGTTGGCTCCTGAGGACATGAGAATTTGAGAGATCTCAGACAGCCTACTTTCTGGAGAAGACCCACAGGCATTGGGGTGGATCAAGTTCAAGCTAGCGAGAAAACAACTTTTGGGTAGCCCAACATTCATCAGAATCAATCTCTCTCTCTCTCTCTCTTACATTTATTCACATGTATGATTCAATTTATGTACATATATTCATAGGTTGTTAATTCATGTGTGTATATGTGTACCCCACATACATGCTCACATGCATGCTTACACTCACACATATGCATCACTTGATAAGCACATCATACACACATACAGGTTTAATTAATCACCTTCATAGTCATACATGTACATGGATTCATACCTAGTCATACATACATACACACACATACACATTTGTCCACACTTATACAGATAAATGTGCTTATACACACACATAACATATTCACACATAATTATATACATATCCACATCATATGCCCACTCACAGGAAGAAATATACATGCATGTGCACTGGAGTCACAGATCCTGCAGAGGTATCCGGGCCCTCCCATGGCTTCTCTCCTGTCCACAAAGCCAGAAGTCCATATTCTCTCCAAGTATATCACAAGTTTGCATTTTCTCTCTCCTCTTGCTAGTCTCCTACTTCTCCATTTGAAAAGTTGTTCCTGATATCAATAGGATATGTCCCAGTCCTGGACACATCCTATGCCCACCCACTCTCAGAAAGAAAAAAAAAATCCATTTTTAAAAAGGGCTCTGTAATTTCCTTGTCCCATGCCTGGAGAAACCAATATTTCCTCAGGCAACCTGGGTGGGAGTAACAATGAACAGGTGCACCTTGGAGTAGGTGCATCTCTTCCTACCCAAGAGGCAGCTCCCCCACATATACAACCCCTTAATTCTAAAAAAAGGAAATGCAGGGGAAATATCAAGGCCAGAGTCTTTCCTCCCAGTACCTCTGGGTATAGTCCACCACTCTCAAACCCCAGAACAGTTATTGGGGCAGGGGAAGAAATAGTAAGGAAATTATCTCTGGGCCCTAAAACCTTCTAGGATGTCCCTCTTCTTCCCTAGAGGGCAGCTTCATGATGTTCAGTGAATCCCTCCCTTCCTAGCCTGAGGGCCCTGCCTAGGGAGAGGGTAGACCACGAGGCTTAAAAATATAAAGAGGGTGACCTGGGCTCAAAATAACAAAAGAAGTAAGTATTTAAAAACAGGAGCTGGATAGAAAGCAGGGAGGCAAGCTGCAGACACCTCCTGGCAGGGAAGCAGCTGCTAGAACACTGGATCATGAATAGCAGGACTCTCCAAGGGGCCAGGGAGAAGGGGGTGGACATCTAGCATTCCATGTGGGGGTGGAGGGGTGACTGCTTCAGGCAGTAGCAGCAGCTCCAAAGTAAAGTCTTATCAAAGCTGTTATGTAACCAAGGGAGCTGAGTAGAGCACAAACACCTCCCCTCCCCAAACAGGCACCCACACCCACACCCACCACCTCCCAGCACCCACAGCATAGGAAAACTCAGCTCCTCCCAAGCAGCTAGAGAAGAGAGAAATCTTGATGAGTTACATCAAAAACATGATGGGTGAGGGGTTCTTTATTAACTAGAAGTCACATCTGGCAAGGGATGAACTGGTTCCGTTTGGAGTCCTCAGTTACCTCTCCCTTTTCTTGAACTCCCTGCCACACCCAGTTTTTGCCCAGCATTATCTGGAAACCCTCTCCTTCCTCTCCCTCCAGAAGGATCCCATTTGAATATTTGATTGTGCTCTTGGGGATCAGAGGTGAAGCTGCCATCAACCCCTCCTGCCTGTTGTTCCCCCAGTCTCATCTGCATGTCCTGACATTTGGCTTTCATCCCCCTGGGATGACAAGGGAAGGGACCTGGAGAAATAACTCCTGTGTCTATTCCCTTCATGGTTACAAAGACAGTGCATAAGACCCCAGATAACTGATATGACCCTGACTCTATGCCGGTAGGAAAAAGATATCCAAGGGAACTGAGGATTGAAATCCAGACCTCACTCCCCAGTTTGAATATTTTTTTTACTCCCCCAGTTCTTCTTCTTTTCCCACTGCCCTGTCTCCAGTAGCCTCCTCCTTCTCTTCTCCATGGCACTGAACAACCCCACCCACTCCTCAAATCCTTTGCTTGGAAATGTTCCTCCCCAACTCTCTCCCAAATGCTGCTCTGAGCTAAGGTTGGGAATGGGCAGAGCACGAGACATGCTTGCAGAATATCTCAGTGTCCCCTGCCCTAAATTCCAAAGTATGGTGGGCAGGGGGATGCTAACTGGTCAATCAAGTTCAATCCTGAACTCTTGAGCTCCATCCACCCCAGGCCTAACCAGCAAGACCCAACCTCTCTTAATTCAGAACCACCTTGAGCCTGAATTTCTGGGACCTCATAGGAGAAAGGTTGGTGCCAGTACCTCTGAGTTTGTTGTGCTAAAAACGATCCCAGGAGAAGAGAGCTCACAGCCACAATATCATTCTCCATCTCTACCCCCACACTAACAGTAGGATAGCTTTGGAAAGGAGAGGGGAGAACCAAAACAGAGAAAGGGGAGAGAGACTCCTTTGGGAAAGGGTTCCCAAATACCACTAATAACTGTGAGGCCTAAAACCATATAGAGGACCCCAGACTCTATATTTTCATCCAGGGACTCTGCCCTTGGAAAGTGGGTCATCTAGGAGAATTTTTCTAGTGAGCTCTCCCCACTGCCCAGCCGCCTTTCCACCATCTGGCCCGAAAGAAGCCTCATTCAGCACTCGGGACAGCTCCGAAGGAGCAAATCCCCACCGACTCCTGTTCAGCACCCGGGACAGTTCCCAGCGAGCCTCCCGGGTCCGGTTGCCAGAAACCCAGGACGCCAGGAAGGAGCAGGCTTACCCCACCACACACCTCTTTAGCACAGAAGCCCCTCTCTCCCTGCCCCTCCCACTATCTCTCTCATCCACCGGGGGCACCTGATACCCCCCCATTTCCCTCTCTGTCCCAAGAGAGAAAAGAAACCCAGACACGGGGCTTCCCTGAGGAAGCCTAGAGAGAGGACCCCACCCACCTCCTTTCAGCCCAGAGCCTCTCAACGCCACTCACAGCTGGTTCTAAAAACCACTTTTCTTCTTAACCATCACCCCAAAAATAAAAGAAATACTCACGTGGGGGCTCCCAGCCCTGTAGGCAGATGTGGTGGGGGGAGGCAGAAAGAGGTAGCTCCCCACACCCTGTTCTGAGCCCCCTTTCTGAAGGAGCCAGCTCCCATCTGGACTGGGGGGAGGAGAGACATGTGGAAGCACTGAGTGAGGGGAGGGGTGAGGGGAGAGGGGAGGAAACAAGAGCGGGGGACTGCAGGGCGGGGGTGTCGGGATGGGGGCGAGGGAATCCTTTTTAATTTCATTCTCTCCCCATGTCTACATCAGCCCTGCAGGCTCAGCTCTTTAATATTTACACACAGGAAGAAGAAGAGAGGATGAGAAAGAACAGAGAGTGAGGGGGCAGGGGCTACCTGAACTCAAAGGGCACAGAGGTAGGGGCCTTTGAGAGCTGGGAACCTGGACCCCCAACACCATCCCCAGCCCACTCCCACTCTGAGCTCTTGACTGGAAGGAAGAAGAAGGAACCCTGGGACCATTCTGTCCCTTTGTTAACAAGACACTTTGAAGCTGCATCAGAAAAAGATCAGATCCCCACCCACATACCTGGACACCCCCACAAACCCAGATTTCTTGGGTGCCTTATGTACAGATGGTAGAAACAGTATTCATGCACAAGCATGTTCTGATGCTTGGAAGCATGTTTGCCTGTGTACATGTCAGCTGGCATGTACAAGTTTACACAAGCATGTTCTATGTGTATTCACATGTCAACAACCCATGCAATCATATGCAAATCCATGTAACCATATGTGTAAACCAGCCCCCAAGCCAGTTCCCTGCCAAGCTCTCCAGCTACAGTCCCAGTGACGAGACCACCCACCTCCCCAGACTTCCTTGTTCTCAGGCCCCTCCCTCAGAGCCTCACTTTTTCTGTCTGTGACATGGGAAGAAGGGCTGGTGGGAAGGGATGCTGCATTGAGCCCAAGGGCCTGACAAGTTATTAGCAACAATGAGCTGGCAGCTCGTTACCATAACGATGGTGCCACCACCTCACCCCAGCTCAAACCCAGACTCCCCAGACGGCAGGAGGCCCGCTGAGCCAGCAGCCTTCAGACTGGAAGGGGGGTGGATGAAGAGGGAACCAAGACATAATGCTTGCATAGTGGAGGGTACGCAGCTGTTCTTCCAACCCCCACTGAGAGACAAAGCTTTGACTCTACCAAGTGGGAATAAAAGCAGAATCTGGGAAGATTTCCTGACCGTGGGGATGGTAAGACCCTGAAAGGAGTCTTTGGAAGCCCCTCTAGACAAAAGCCTTTGTTGTCATTTGCTCCTTTCATTATCTCACCTCAAGAACCTAAAAACCAACCAAATAGGAGGCCCCTCACTTAATTCAATCTCCCCAGCTGTAAAATGGGGACAATCATTTTATCATTTGCCTTAGACTCCTGGAAGATTTCATTAGAAAGGGTTTAAGGGTAACTACAGACCCTTCCAAAATCAGACAAGCCCCAGAAGTTTCTCTACCCATCAGGAATCCAATAAGGTAAGGAACTGTCAGTCCAGCTAGAGGCAAAATGCATCAGAAACTGGGTGGGATGAAGGAAAATGAGCTCTGCCGGCTCAAGCCTCAACATCAGCTAGAAGAGATGATGTTAGGTTCCAGGCAGCCGCTGAAAGCAGGCACCGACACAGAAGAAAGTCTGGGAAAGTCTGCAGCAGCTTCAGCCCCTCATCAGCTGGAATCGAGACAAGCCTATAGCCTTCCTCAGAAACATCTGTAGCTCCCTCTCTTTGGAAAGCGGTTTCGGGTTGAAGGATTTATAGCCTTAAGCTTACTGAGTCTTCATTTCTTTTCCCCAAATCCCCTATACTCAGCTCTGATAGGGTGGGGGGATTTCAGGAATAGAAGGTAACATGGAGGGTTGGAAAGTTCCTGGGCTAGACCCACAAATTTGCTGTGTGACCTTGGGCAAGTCCCCTCCCTTCTCTGGGCTTCAGAGGCCCCAATCTGTAATTAAGAGATTGGACCAAGTCAATTCTAAAGTTCCTCCCCTGGCCATCATTCTATAGCTACATACAAGCTTACTCCTTGGACGTGAGCCCCCTGGCACAAAATGCAGTGGGCACTGCCTGCCAGATCAATGGGGCAGTGGGGGCTGGGGGTGCGGGGGCTGTATCTGAGGCTGTTCATCCAATGTTCATGTTCCTTTTAGAAACACCTGCCACCCTAGCCCTCCCAACTCCCTTTTTAGACCCTGATTCACTGCCAACTCACGAAGCTTCTCCCTCCCCTCCCTCCTGCCTTCTCCCCCCCCACCCTTAGGCATTGGCAGCTAGGTGCAGAAGTAGCCCCAGCATTCAGGGAAGGTGGAGGTGGAGGGCAGTGCCCCCAGGGTCAGAAAGAGCACACAGCGGAGTACCACTCTCTAACCTTGGCCCAGCCAAGTTCTTTAAGTCACCAAAAGAACTGGGTTACAGTCTCTCTATACCACTGACTAGCAATGTGTGGTTGTGGGAAATGCAATTCATCTCTCAAGCCTTAACATTCTCATCTGTAAATTGGCAGTATATTAGGTTGAACCATGTGAAACTGCTGGTTTTGTAGGTTTAAAAAAAAGTTGAATATCAACAATTTCATACAGCTTAACCTGATACCTGCCCTGCCTGCTTCCCCCAGGGCTGTTGGGGAAATAAGAAAAAGAGTTGAGAGGGGAGCATTTTCAAAAACCCTGGGCTAATATAAAGGCATGGTTTAATTATTATTACTTCAAAGAGCTTAGCACAAACCCACCCGGAGCCAGTGGGCTGAACCAATGACCCAGAACTTGGAGATTTGGGGCTTGGGAGTCTGGGAGAGAGCCACCTGCTCGGATGACTAACAACAGGGCAGACGCTTCCACCTGGCCTCTTCAGCTCCTGGCTCTAAAGGGCCCTCGGTGAAACATTACTGAGATGACACAAGTTCCCAGGCCCCAAGAAGCAGCAGCACACACAGGTGAACAGTCTCCAGCTCACTCCAGACCCTGCCACCACCAGGGGCCTCGGCATGCAGGAAGGACACGACCCATGGCATCACACAGGGTACCCCCTGAGGTAGGTGAAGTGGAGACCAAGGTGGGGAGCACCAGGAAGCTCTTGCCTGAGTCAGAGGTGAGGAGTCCCTGGGGAGGGGGGAGATGATCTGACCTCTGAAAAGTCTGATCTCCCTGTCCCATGTCCCACCAGGAATTGGGGGATGTGGGGAGACAAAGCACAGGTGAGGGTGATTCAGAGTGAACTCTGCTCAGACATGTTCTCACACAGCCAACACACACGCAAGCACACACTCAGTCACAGAGAGCACAGATACCGGGACCCACTCACAGAGACCCAGGCGCACGGGCACACATACATCCATGCACACCCACTCACACAGACATGCACAGGCACACTCACTCACTCACATGCCCACAGATCCACGCACAGGAACACCCTCCACACTCACGCACGCACACACTCGCCCACAGGGACACACGCACTGCATACAGTCACTGGCACACAGACTCACACGGTGGGTGACACACACACACACTCACCACGGGCACACAGTGACACGCACTCACATTCACACACCTGCAGAGGAAACTTCTCTCCGGATCTCCCCAAAACCACGACTTCTCCCCACAGCCAGCTGGCTACTCCCTCCCAGACCCAAGCCTCCAGCCGGGCAAGGGCTGGGCCGGGGCGGGCCGGCCCCCGCGGCCGTGGCCGGGAGAATGGGTCCTCGGTCCCCCGGTCCGCGTGGTCCCCCGCCCGCCCTTGGGGTCAGGCCCACGGGCAGCCAGGCCGGGGCGGGGGCGGGGGCGCCCGAAGAGGCCCAGCCCCTTCCCCCTCCCGGGGCCGGAGCCGAGGCCGCCGGAGCCCGGGGCGTGGGCGGCGCCGGGGCCGCAGCCCGGCCAAGCCTGGGGGGCGCTGCAGAGGGCGCAGCAAGCGCGGCCCGGTCCCCACCCCTCCACGCGGCTTACCTGGCCCGGCTCGGGCTCCAGCCGGGTTACATGGTGCCGGCGGCCCGGGCCGGGGGCGCTGCGGCGGCCGGCAGGCGGGCAAGGACCCGGGCCCGGCACTGCGGAGCCCCCAGCGGAGGGGCCGCGCCGGCTGCGGAGCCCCGAGCGAGCGCCGAGCGGCAGCGGGCGCGGGAGCGGGAGGCGGCCAAGCCACGGAGGCTGGATTTCCCGGGGACCAGGAAGGGGAGGCGGGGGGATCCCGCCCGCGCGCTCCGCCCCCGCCCCCGCCCCCGCGCAGGGCGGCCGAGCCGGGAGCCGGGGAGAGGGAGGGGGGCCGAGCTCCCCGCCCCCGCACCGGACCCAGGAGGGACGAGGTCGCAGCCGGCGGACTGCTGCCGAGGTCCCCGAGGAGCGCCTACCTCGCTGAGCGACAGCGCTGGGGAGGCCCAGCTTGGGGGTGCACATAAGATTCCCCTCCCCGGGACCACCGGGTCAGAGTCTGCCGGGGACCCAGGAACAGGCACACAAAGTGTCACGGCTATGCACAGCCGACCTAGGCACAAGGACCCATGCCCAGAGGCGGGCGGTTGGGGACCAGTCACACAGCCTCACAGACAAGGGCTCGCGCCCCACTGAGGTATAGTCACACCCTGAATGTCACACACGGCCCCCCAGGCACGTCCCCTTAGGAGACTCTCCTTTGGATTTTCCCGGTCTGCTCCCTGACTTCAGCTCCTGGCCTCGGTTCAAGAAGCACCCCCCCTTCTGCCCCAGCCCCTGCCAGGGTGGGGCGCTGTGCCCGGACTCAGAGCCACTGACAAGCGTCCCCCACCCACAGTCCGCACAACCGAGGCATCCCGGTGTGGAGGGAGAACCCCGCTCTACCTGCCGCCTTGGCCCGGGCCCTACCCGTGCCCACTGTGCCCGCCCTTCTCTGGGCTCTAAGCACGGGGTCGTGACTTGCGGGGGCGGAGTGGGGGAGGGATAAGGGACTGTTCGGAGCACAGCCGGAGGCTGCAGAGCCCGGACACAAGCTGCAGGAGCCCAGAGAGGCGGAGAGCTGACTGCAGCAGTCCCTGGCTTGAATCCGTCCTGGCGCCCAGAGCAATGCTGTAATAGGGGGGAGGGGGCCTCGTTGGGGAAGCCGCAGGGGGAGGGGCTGAAGATGTGGGGGAGGGGTTGGTTTGGATGCCGACTTTCCAGGGTGAGTGTGAGGGAACACTGCCTTAGGCGCTAAAAGTTAGGGTTGGAGGGTAGTGGGCATCCTTAAAGCCCTCTTCCTCTATGTTTTCTGGTCTTAAAAGCTTGGGGTGGTGAGGTGGGGGCTTGAGAGGCTTAGGAGATGATCCATCTTTCTAGGAACAGACCTTGGAGTTGTTCTGATTCAATGCCCCCCAACAACTCCCTTCTCTGTATCCCTTTGGGGCCACTTGCTCTCATCCTTGTATAAAGGGGAAACTGAGGCACAGAAAGTAGAAGCCACAGGCCCAAATGAGCTAGAACTGAGAGCTGAAACCTTCGTTCTCCAGAGAGATGTTTAAATATGCCACATTACATAAATGACATAAAGGGGCTTGGAGAGCACTTCTCCCAAGGGAAACCTAGAAGTCTGGTGGGAGATTAGCAGATTGACCAACTATCCTGCTGCCCACAAGACTACTTCACTGTCCCTTCTGCAATCATGACCTAAGATTGCAGACCATTCCCAGCCCAGGGTTTAGCCAAGAGCAAATGTCAGAGAAAATAAGATAGAAACATGACCCCAGGAGCCCACTGTAGAACTGAAAGAAACATCTCACTTTCCATAGTGCATAAGAACAGCCATCATATAGGATGCTAAAAGACATCATCATGTTTTCTCAGTTCCGAGATGTATATTTTGTAAACTATTCTGAAACTGGAAAGCCTCTTACAATGAATGGGGACATTTGATGTGGTTTTTCTACTTTTCTTTTAAAGCTGTTATCAAAGTTTTGGTGTGTTTTAGAATTGAGAACACAATGTAGTTTTCATTTGTTCGTTCAATAACCATTTACGGATTGTATGTGGCACCTTGCTAGCCTCTTGGGGGCATACAGACTAATCAGACAGGCTTACCTTAGACAGTGTTCTCTCATACCTATCCAGTAATTAAAAAGAGAGATGGAAATGTAAACCAGTAATTACTACCAGAGCTAATTTCATGGGAATGTGAACTGTGCAGTTGTACGAGCCTCACATATAGAATGGTGTCACTCTCGGTTTAATGCTCTGCTATCACTGTCTTGAAATTTTTAGTCGTTTTTGAACGAGGGGACTCTGTAAATTATGACTGCTGTATTCCATGCCTTAATAGAATTGGACATAGGACACTTTTAGAGTCTAGAGGCAATAACCAGCTCTCCTTAGGTGAAGAAGGCAGTCAAAGAAGCACAAAGGAAACATCTGAGTAGAGTTTCAAAGATTGGGAGAGAGAATTTCAGGTAGAGAGTCATACATGTGCAAAGACAGAGACTCATCAAAGTGTCAAGCAATATGGCAGGCTCGGTGCCTTGGTTGATCCTCCTGCTGAAAACATAATAAATGACAAAAAATGATAGATAAAATATTTTTTAATCTTTTTGTCACATGGATTTGTCACAGGGAAAAGGACACAGGGACTTTGTAACTCCCTGCATCAACAAGTGGACTCATTTTCCCACCCCTTGAATCTGGCAGGCCTTGCTTTGGCCAATAGAATGTGGAAGAAGTCCTGGTGTGCTAGTTCCAAGCCTAGGCCTTAAGGACACACATACTTCTTCTCTTTCTCTTGGTCTCCTCCCTCCACTATGATAACAAGCCTGAGCTATCCTGCTGGAGGATGAGTGACAAGGTGGAAGAGAGCCATGCCATCCCAACTATCCCAGCTAAGACCATCCTACACCAGCCGATAGCCAACTGACCTCAAACATGTGAGAGAGTCCAGCCAAGAACAGGAGAGATATCTACCTGACCACAGCTGACTGCAGACACATGAATGAGAAAAACCATTAAGCCAATTTGAGGACTCTTGAGCAATAATAAGTGTTTATTAACTTAAGCCACTGAGTTTTGCTATGGTGTGTTATGCCACAATGTTGGGGCAATTAAAGACGCATACAGGGGCATTTACTGACAGATGAAATTTAACTTCGGTTTTCATGATCCCTTAGGGAATGAGAGAAAGAAGATAAAGCCCAGAATCCGCTCAAGATGGTCAGACACTCCCCTGCATAAACTTAGAACCCCAAAGGACTATACTCTCAATGTACAGGAGAACTAGGGAAAAAAAAAACAACTCACCCATCCCCACCCCAATAAAATTGCAACAAAATCACGTTTTAAACCTGGGAAACAGTAATGAGTGTAGGGGGAAAGAGTCACCTCCGGAGTATCCATAGCTACAAGTTAGACCTCACATCATATGCAGCCAAATCCACTCTCCCTAGGCAATCTGGAAAAACTCAAACCAAGAATTTAGTATAAAATTGTCCCAGACTGGTAGTGCCCAGATACCTGGTAGAAGCAAATGTAAATCTTTGTTAGAGGATTTCATCTCAGGCCTCAAATAATTTCCACAGGTGAAGTCCCAAAGAAAATGAATAACTCACAGTTAATATCACTGAACACACAAGGAAACACAGCACCATAAACAACAACCAGCGTGATGGTTAATTTTATGTGTCAGCTTTACTGGGTTAAAGGATACCCAGACAGTAATAAAACATTATTTCTGGGTATGTCTGTGAGGGTGTTTCCAAAAGAAAACCAGTAGATGGAGCAAAGAAGATTTTACCTCACCAATGTGGGCAGGCATCATCCAATCCGTTGAGGTCCCAGATAGAACAAAAATGGCAGAAGAAGGGCAAATTTGCTCTTTTTGTTTAGCTGAAACAACCATCTCCTGCCTTCGGACATCAGAGCTCCCGGTTCTCAGGCCTTTGGGCTCAGACTGAGTAACACCCCTGGCTTTCCTTGTTTTCCAGCTTTCAGACAGCATATTGTGGGACTTCTCAGCCTCCATAATTGTGTGAGCCCATTCCCATAATAAATCCCCTCCTGTATATAATATCTATATAGAGAGTATTGGTTCTGTTTCTCTAGTGAACCCTAATTGATACAACCAGCAAATACAACAAAAAAAGCAGAAACACACATGCAAAGAAGTCATTATTAGAATTAGGAGACACAGAATATAAAATAACCATGATTAGTATATTTAGGGGAAAAATAATCTTGCTGCCTTTGGCTTATTTTACTTGTCTTGTGCTGGTGGGATTCTGAGTACAGTGTTATAAGTGGTGATGGTGGTTACAGTTGTCATGTTCTTAACTTTAATGCTTCTGACATTTCATCTTTAGGATGATATTTATTATAGGATTTATGAAGACCACTCTTGATTAGGTAAAGGAAGTTCCACTTTATTTCTAATTTACTAAGAGTTTTAATGAAATGTATGTTGAATTTTATCAAAGGCTATTTCTTCATCTTTGGACATGGTCATATCCTGTGATCAGTTACGTTTAGAGATTTTCCTGACATTATATTTTACTTTCCTGGGATTATCCCAACTTACTTGTGGAGTATTATGGTTTATTTTACACATATCATCATATGCTATCCACTAATATTTTGGTTTGGATTTTTGCGTCTATATTTATAGGTAAAATGAGCCTGTCATTTTCCTGTCTTTGTTAGCTAGAATTTGGTATCTAGGTTATTCTAGCCTCATAGAATGAGTTAGGAGAGTATTACCTCTTTTCCTTTGCTCTGAAAAAGTTTGTGTAAGATTGAAATTATCTGATATTTGCAAGTTTGGTGAAACACATTGTAGAACCGGTGTTTTCTTCCTGAAATGATTTTTTTTTTTTAATTGCTTCTATTTCCTTAGCAAGACTATCTAAATGGCTAGTTCAGGCTCTCTATTTTTTTTTTTGAGCCACTTCTAATAAGTTATATTTTTAAAGGATATGTCTATTTTATCTAAGTTTTCAAACGTATTGCCATAAAGTTGTTGATAAAAATTCTCTTATCGCTTAAATCTCTGCTTCATCTGTAATTATGTCATCTTTATAATATTGATTTGTACCTTCTCTCATTTTTCTTGATTCACGTTGCCAGAGGTTTGTCCATACTTTATCATTTTAAAGAATCAAATGTAAGTAAGAAAATATTGACAAAATGGATTTTGTTAAACTTAAAGACTTATATTCATCAAAAGACACATTAAAAGTGTGAAAAGCCACACACTGGGAGAATATATTTGCAAAATACATATCCAACAAATAATTCATATCCAGAATATCTGAAGAATCCCTACAAATAGTAAGAAACAAACAAGGCAAAAAAATTGCTTTAAATTTTTATTTGTATAAATTTAAGGTGTACAAATGCAGTCTTGTTACATGGATAAATTGCATACTGGTGACGTCTGGGCTTTTAGTGTATCCATCACTCAAATGATAAGCATTGTACCCATAAATAAGCCAAAATTTTTATTGGACAAAAAACTGGCCAATAAGTATATGAAAAGGTGTTCAACTTTATTATTCATGAAGGAAATTAAACCTAAAACTTCAATAGGATACCATCACACACCCAACAAAATGCTACAATTAAAAAAGATCAACAGCTGGTGTGATGGCTCATGTCTGTAATTCCAACTGAAGTAGAAGGATCCCATTTGAGACCAGGAGTTTGAGACTAGCCTGGTCAACATAGGGAGATTCTCATCTCTTAAAAACAAAACAAAACAAAACAATATCAAGAGTTGGTAAAATGTAGAACAATGGATACATTGCTGTTAAAAGTGTAATGATGGTACAACCATTTTGGAAAACTGTTTGGCGGTATCTACTGAAGCTAAACATATGCCTACCCCAGGACCCAGGAATTCTACTCCTAGATATGTATTCCCCCAAATAAGTTCATATGTCCACCAAAAGTCATGTACAAGAATTTCCGTAGCAACTTAATTCATAGTGACCCCAAACTAAAGCAACAAAATGTTCATCAATGGGAAAAATAAGTAAATAAATTGTGGAATATTGATACAATGGAAAATCATGAAACAATAAAAAAAGAACGAGCTACTGCTACATGCTACAACATAAAAAAATTCTATATCCTTGCCTCTCAAAGGGTGTGGTCCATAGACCAACAGCATCAGCATAACCTGGGAGCTTGTTAGAAATGCAGAATCTGAGGTTCCACCATAGACCTACTGAATCGGAATCTGTATTTTAACAAATTCACCAGGTGATTCATATGCACGTTAAGGTTTGAGAAACACTGTTCTATATCTTCTTTTGAGTGATGGTTACATAGATGTATATAAGTGTAAATTTTCATCAATCAATACATTTAAGATTATACTTTAGGTTATATATATTAAGATCTATAAATTTAAGATGTATTTTACTATGTGTCTTTTTTAACTCAATAAAAATAAAATAAAAGTAATTATTTGGTTCCCTAGCATATCCCAAAGGTGACTAATAAAGGGCTTTATTTGGTATCAGTATGAACTCATGGATTTAAACGTACTTGGTATATTTTAATCCATTGAAGCTATTATTCTACTATGCTCTATCTTTCCCAACTTTAGGCAATGATAACCTCTTCAAGTTGGCTGCTGGGTCCTTCATAAACCCAGAAATATCTGGTAATTTCCTTGCTTTTTAGTAAAAGAAATTATTTCAATTCATTTTGTACATTTTCTGTACCAGACCTGAAAATAGCCATTTTTCAATGATTCCGGGTGCTTTTAATTTGAAATGGTATTAAAAGCTCCAAACTGGGTACCAAGAGATCTCATTAATTAACCTAAACACTTCTGAAGAAGAAGAATAAAGAGGTGCGATTTTCCCTATTAGTATCAGGACTTATTAAGAAGATAAAGCATCAAGACCATGTGGCACTGGCTCAGAGAGACAAAAAATGATCAGTACAATAGACAGAGCTCAAAAACAGATTTATATATGGAACTTGGATGTATAACAAAGGTGGAATGACAGATAAGTGGAAAAAGGAGGAAAAATGATCATCTGTCTGGAAAAATAATTAATTGTAGTCCTGCTTCACACAATACACAATTCAGCTTCACTTGGGTCAGGTTAATGATTTAAATGTCAAATGCAAAAAAATTCTTAATAGAAGTTGTATTTGTCTGAGTTCTTTAGAGAAACAGAACCAATAGGGTATGTGTGTGCATGTATGTGTGTGCATGTATAGATAGATAGATAGATAAATAGATAGATAGATAGATAGATAGATAGATAGATAAATTTATTATAAGGCATTGACTCACATGGTTATGAAAGCCAAGAAGTCCCAAGATCTGCAACAGGCAAGCTGGAGACCCAGGAGAGCTGATCATATAGTTCCAGTTCAAGTTTAAAGGCAGGAGAAGAACCATGTCCCAGCTCAATGAAAGACAGAGAAAAAGAATTCTTTCTTACTCAGACCTTTTATTTTATTCAGGCCTCGATGCATTGGATGAGGACTATCCACACTGGGGAGGCAGGCTGCTCTACAGTCTGTCAGTTCAAATGTTAGTCTCATTCAGAAACACACACACACACACACACACCCAGAAATAATGTTTAACCAAATATGTGGTCACTCCATGACCCAGTCAAGTTGACACATAAAATTAACCATCACAGAAGTATGAGTAAATACTTTTGGACCTTGGAAGGTCCAAGAAGATCCGTTAGGAAGATTTTCTTAAACAAGACATAAAAAAGCAGAAAGAAAAGACTATTTTAAAGTTTGACTATTTTCAAGTTAAGAACCTCTGTTCATAAATCATCTTAAAGAAAGTGAAAAGAGGTCAGGTGTGGTGCCTCACACCTGTAATCCTAGCACTTTGGGAAGCTGAGGTGAGAGGATTGTTTGAGGCCAGGAGTTCAAGACCAGCCTAGGCAACATAGCAAGACCCCATCTCTACAAAAAAATTTAGCTGGATATATTGGTGTATGCCTGTAGTCCCAGCTACTCAGGAGGCTGAGGCAGGAGGATCGCTTGAGCTCAGGAGTTTGAGGTTGCTGAGCTATGATGATGCCACTGCACTCTAGCCTGGGGAGGAGGAGGAGGAGGAGGAGGAGGGGAAGGAGGGAGAGGGGGAGGAGGGGAAGGAGGGAGAGGGGGAGGAGGGAGAGGGGGAGGAGGGGAAGGAGGGAGAGGGGGAGGAGGGGGAGGAGGGAGAGGGGGAGGAGGGGGAGGGGGAAAAGGAGGAGGAGGAGAGATATTTTAACATACATAACTGACCAAGAATTGGTATCAAGGATTTTTCAATTTTTTATATGAATTCCTTCAGATCAATAAGAAGACAATCAAATAGAAAAATACATGATACGTGAGCTGGAAACATGAGCAAGATATATAAGCAGAGAATTCTTGGAGGAAACACATATGGCTGATATGCACTTAAAGGCATGTTTGAACTTATTAGTAACCAGGGAAATGCAAATGAGGACCAGAATGAGATACTAATCTACACACATCAGATAAGCAAAAATTAAGAAATCTAACAATTCCAAATGTTGGACAGAATGTGAATCAACAGGATCTCTTACACATTTCTATGTGAAGGAGTAAATTAGAACAACTCTTTTAAAATAATTTAGCATTAGCTTGCAAAGTATGCTATTCATAGACCCTCAAGGATAAGATTCAAAGTATTAACCACTACTACATGGTACCAACCAATTAGAACAGATCCAGCCAAACTGAATGCTAGCCAATAGCTCTGCTGCTGTGCACTCACTGACTACTAATCTTAGATACACTACAACTCAGCATTTCACCCTTAGTTATATGCCCAATGGAACTTCTGCTCATATTTAATCAAGAGCCAGATATAAGAATATTCATAGCAAGACTATTTGCAGTAGGAAAAAAAACTAGAAACAACCAAAATGCCCATTAATGGAAGAATGCATAAAATAATCATAGAGTCTGGGCAGTGTGGCTTGTGTCTGTAATCCCAGCACTTCGGGAGGCCAAGGCAGGAGGATCACTTGAGGCCAGGAGTTTGAGACCAGCCTGGGCAACATAGCAAGACCATGTCTCTAAAAAAAGAAAAATTAGCCAGGCATGGTAGCCTGCTTCTATAGTTCCAGCTACTTGGGAGGCTGAGGCAGGAGAATCAGTTGAGCCTAAGAGTTCAAGGTTGCATGGGCTGTCTAGCCTAGATGACAGAGCAAGACCTTGTCTCTTAAAAAAATAAATAATAAATGAAACAAAATGATCATATAGGTATACAATGGAATATTACATACAGCATGCAAAAATATGGATAAATTTTAGTAAATATAATATTTCATTTTAACAAATCCCAGAAGATTATATATACCATAGCACCCTTTTAATAAAGTTAAAAAATGGCTAAAACTGAAAAATATATTTAGGCCACATATATATTTGATAAAACTATAAACACAAAGGGAATGATAATCACAAATTTGGAAAGGAGGCAGAGTTGTAGGATAGGGGAGGATCAGGGAGGCTGCTCTTCTAGCTATTGGGTTGAGTGATGAGATTATAGGTATTCATCATAATCTTTTGTAAATATATACAGGCATGCATTCTTTTTTAAAAATTAACAACATCTGGATCTCACAGGCATACATCTATACACAAAATAAGAGGTCTATGTCCCATGATGACAGTGAACACTAAACCAAGGATGATGATTTATCCAATCTGTATATCTCAGGTCCTTTGAAAAACAAAAGACAAAATATGAACAGAGAACAGGGAATTTTAAAGAATGATCAAGCAAATAAGAAAAGGAACTGTAGATAACTTCTAGAAATGAAAGATACAATAATTGAAATTAAAAACTCAATAAATGGGTTTAATAGCCAACAGGACAAAGGTGCTAACACAATCAGTGAACAGGAAGCTGTAAAACAGACCCAGAAAACATCACAGAGGGAGAAAGCTCTGAGAAAGTGGTTAAGAAACACGAAGGGTAACATGAGATGGCTTAATATACGTCTAATCAGGAGCCCGAAAGAAGAGGGAGAGAACGGGGCAGGGGCTGTATGTGGAGAGATAATGGCTGATGAATTTCCAGAATTGATGAAGATATCAAGCTACAGATGCCCAACGGATTTCAAGTAGAATAATTAAAAAGAAAATCCATACCTTATTACAATATCTTATTAAGATTGAAAAACTAGTCCGGGCGCAGTGGCTCACGCCTGTAATCCTAGCATTCTGGGAGGCCGAGGCAGGTGGATAGCTCAAGGTCAGGAGTTCGAAACCATCCTGAGCAAGAGCGAGACCCCATCTCTACTATAAATAGAAAGAAATTAATTGGCCAACTAAAAACATATATATAAAAAAAATTAGCCGGGCATGGTGGCGCATGCCTTGTAGTCCCAGCTACTCAGGAGGCTGAGGCAGGAGGATCGCTTGAGCCCAGGAGTTTGAGGTTGCTGTGAGCTAGGCTGACATCACGGCACTCTAGCCCGGGAAACAGAGTGAGACTCTGTCTCAAAAAAAAAAAAAAGATTGAAAAACCAAAGATAAAATGAATTTAAAAGCAGTCAGAGCAAGGACATGTTGCCTTCCAAGGAGCAATAGATAAGCTGACAACTGACTTCACAAAGTAGCAATGGACACCCAGAAAACAGTGGAATGTGGAACAAAATGGTCCACCTAGAAATCTATACCCAGTTGAAACGCCTTTTAAGAAACATGGTGAAATAAAGACGTTTCAGAGTAGAAAAAATTGAGTTTGCCATTAGACCCTCATTAAGTAAAATAATAAAGGAAGTTCTTTAGATAAAATATAATCTCATCTGTGAGAAATAATCTCAGAATGAGGGTCTAGGATGCAAGAAGTAATGAAGAACAAAGAAAACAGTAAATATGTGGATAAATATAAATAAACTTTGACTGTATAAAACAGTAATAATGAGGTCTAGTGGTTTCTTCAAAGATAGAATTAAAATCTATGACAATTATAGTGTGTATACTATAGTAGAACCTCCAAAACAGTTGTAGAAAAATTGAGTTAGACACTCATTGAAAGTAGAAATCCACGTACCATTTCAGAATGATCAGACTGTGGGGATAGTGACAAGAGACGAGGTTAATGACATAGGCACCAGTCGGATCACAGAGGGTCTGATATGCCTGGCTGAGGAGTTAGACTATTAAGTAATGCAAACTCAATGAAGAGTTCTAATTTAAGCAAGACCGACATGATTAGATTTGTTTTTAAGAAAGAGCACTCTAACGAAAATATAGATATGGATCAGATTTTATTTATATTCATATATAAAATACATATTACATATTAATATGTATAATTTGGCCCATCATAACCTATATCATTAACCCCATCTCCTGCCACTATCCCCACACAGTCTAACCATTCTGAAATGGTACTTGAATTCTCACTTTCATTGAGTGTCTCTTATTTCAAATTTTCAACAACTATGGAAGTTAAACATTCTATTTCTATGCTTTTAATAACTCTAGAAATCTTAACATAGGTACCTAATTTATCAAAGTCTGAAGTCAATCAATCCCTTTATCCTCACCATCCAAAATACAAGGACTTTAAACACTATAATTCTATTTTTTCCTTCTTCTCTCTCTCCCTCTCTCTCTATATACATATATTAATATATATACACACACACATACTATTGATGTCATGTTTTAATTCTATCTTTGATAAACTCACTCATCATATCTTATTAATACTGTTTTATACAGTCAAGTTCTGCTTATATTTATCCACAGACTTATTTATTCATTTATTTATTTATTTATTTATTTTTTGAGTCAGAGTCTCGCTCTGTTGCCCAGGCTAGAGTGCCGTGGCATCAGCCTAGCTCACAGCAACCTCAAACTCCTGGGCTCAAGCGATCCTCCTGCCTCAGCCTCCCTAGTAGCTGAGACTATAGGCATGCGCCACCATGCCCAGCTAATTTTTTCTATATAATTTTTTTAGTTGGCTAATTAATTTCTTTCTATTTTTAGTAGAAACAGGGTCTCGTTCTTGCTCAGACTGGTCTCAAACTCCTGAGCTTCAGCGATCTGCCCACCTCGGCCTCCCAGAGTACTAGGATTATAGGCGTGAGCCACCACGCCCGGCCCTTATCCATATATTTACCATCTTTTTATTACTTCTCTCATCCTGGACCTTCATTCTGAGACATATTTATAAAATCACACAAAGTTTTGGGTGTGATGGCACACAACTAGGGTCCCAGCCACTGGAGGGTGGGTACTGAGGCAGGAGGATCGCTTGAGCCCAGGAGTTTGATTCTATAGTGTGATATGATCATGTCTGTGAATAGCTGCTGTACTCCAGCCTGGGCACCAACATAGCAAGACTTTGTCTCTAAAACAAAAACAAAAACAAACAAACAAAAAAAGAACTCAAACTTCAGCAGCTGCTGAACACAATTGTCATTCCATAACACTCACAAGTAAATCTTATAGCTTCAAACCTAGAATTTTTGCAAGCAAAGCAAAGCAAAGCATGGGGCCTTTGGGCCATGGCTAGCCAAGCCAGAAATCTGCATGCTCAGGCCCCAACCATCCACGGAAGGGCCACTCTGCACTGGCAGTTGACTCTCACCATTGCTATGTGTCATTGTTAGAGGAACCAAAACGCTGCTGCTTTGGCTTGATGCCTGAGATTAAAGTTATCTCTTGTGAAATGGAGAGAATGATTTTTCTGTGTTATACTCGGTGGGAAAGGTCCCGCAGTAAAATTGCTTGAGCTGTTAGTTATATTGTTCTTTCTCTCATCGCCATGGACACCCAGGCAGGGGCTCCATAACCTCAGGCCCTAATGATTTCACAGGAGTCATACTCCTGCTGAAACTCTGTTCCTGCGATGTCCTCACCACCACACCACTAGCAGGAACTCATGCTGCATGCTGGTGGAGCTGGGATTCTGCTGTAGCCTGAAGGCCATGAAATTTGGAGACTGCATTACATTCCAGGCAGAAAGTCCATGTTTTTGCTCTTTGGAAGTAAGAAAGGGACACTTTTTCCAAAGACTACTCAGGGGAAGAGAGGAGGGGAGACAGAGTAAGGTTGACTGAGCCCCATGGTGTTTTAGAGATCAGTGATTTAACTCTTTTGACTAAGCCCATGACCCATGTCTCCCAAGGTGCACATCTGCCACCAGAGTGGCTAGATTGGAATTACCTCCAGTAACAGCCCCTGTCTTGTACCTGGAGCCAGAACTCCACTCTATTACTTAGGATCTATTGCTGGAGTTGGTCCATGTGCCCAACTTCTTCTTCCATTTATAGTGAGTTCTCCCTCAATATACTCAGTGACTTCTGATTTCCTTCCCTGCCATGAGGCTACTGTTGGGGTCACCCCAGTCCATCAGTCATATTTGTCTATGTCTGAAAAGTTCAGGACTTCTCTTTAGGGATTCCTCAGACCTTGTGTAAGTATAGATGCAGAAGGATACCAAGGAGGGAGGATTTGCCTAATTTCTCTCAGAAAGACCTGAGCCCTAATTCATGCCCCACCATGGCATTCTGTTACATTTATATAACTTAAAGCAGTTTTAGAAGTACATTTTAAAAGCACATTTGTCTTTTTTAAGATAAATTAAAATTTTTAATAAATGTTTAAGATTTAAATAATTTTATTAAACTACAATTGCATTGTATATACATATGCATAGAGTACATAAATTATAAGTATACCACTTGATCACTATGTCACAAAGTAAACATATGCTGGTCACCAACCCTGATCAAGAAACAGAATATTATCAACATTAAAGTATATGTTTAAATAAGGAGGAGTTGGTGGGAGGAGAAAGGAAGAGACTGAACTCATGCCAGAGTTTGGCTTGAGTGACCAAGTGGTTCATGGTGCCATTCACTGAAATAAGAAACCCAGGAGAAAAAGAAAGTCTGGAGGAGAAAATTATGAGTTTGATTTTGTACATGCGGAGGTGGAGATGCCTATGGAACATACAAGAGACTATTTATAATACTCAGTTGAAATTATGGGATCAGAACTCCAGGGAAATGTTGGGGCTGGATAAGTAGATTCGATGACCATATTTTCTGAACCAAGAACTGCAGATCATGGTTTGCAATGGATTTTTGTGCTTCTCCCTGACTTAAGAGAGAAAGTTTTAATATCAAAGTATTGACATTCTTATGACGTTCCAATGTTTTAGGCAATTAGCTTAACCTCTCTATCCCCAGTCATCTCATCTGTAAAATTGGGATAATCATGGTACCTACTTATAGAATTCTTGTGAGTAAATACCAAGTACCTAATGGGTAAATAAATGTAAAATGCTTAGAACAATGCCCGGCACATAGGGAACACTCAGTAAATGTTAGCCACTCCAACTTATGGGGACAGGGGGACTAAATATATGAAATGAGAACTCCTCTCCATACTGGGAGCTTTGCAATTGCTTACCACAGAACAGGTGTTAAGAAAAAAACTAGATGGACTCAGCCAGTAGTCCTTCTAAAGTGAGGCAAAATGGGTCTATCTCTGGTCCCTGTGCTTCAGATGGCCCTACATAACACACACAGACACACATCCCCCCCCCCCGCCGCACAATTTATTAAAGAACACATGGGTGTCTGTCACTCTGAATCCAGAGCCATTGAAATTTTATCTAATAATTATATCCAAAAAAATCTTTAAGATAGCAATAATTGATAGTATTAAATGTATATAAATTTTAATATAGAGCATTGGCTTAGAAGAATAACATATGTTTTGATATTTAGCCAACAAAAGCATATTTCCAGAAAAGAATAGATATTTTCTAGCTATAGTAGAAATGATTTTGAAATTTGATGATAGAATGGACAAACATGTAGGATGGATTAAAAAGTAATGATAAAATAATCAATTACTATCTGAGATGGAGAGTTCAATATGAAATTAATACTTTAACAGGCAACATAGTGAGAGAAGAAATTACAATCAGCCCTCCGTATCTGCGCTTCTGCACCCAAGGATTCAACCAACCATGGACTGAAAATATTCAGGAAAAAAATGAATGGTCACATCTGTGCTGAATGCATAGAGACTTTTTTTTCTTGTCATTATTCCCTAAACAATACAGTATAGCAACTATTTGCATGGCATTTACCTTGTGTTAGGTATTATAAGTAATCTAGAGATGATTTAAAGTATACGGGAGGATGTGTGTAGGTTATATCAGGGGTTTGAGCATTTGCAGATGTTGGTACCCACAGAAGTCCTGGAACCAATCTCCCACAGATACCAAGGAATGACTGTGTACATAAAATTTCAAAAAGTCAATATTGCTCCATTTAATTAGATCATACAGGGACAAGAATCATGTTGAACAACTAACTTTATTATATATATTGTAAATTATAATATATTATATATAATATTATATATTATATATACATTATATATTACAATATATCATATATATTGTAAACTACTATATATATGTAGAAAATACGGAAGTCAAAAATAATTAGCACATATTAGTTTCATTCTTGTTATAAGAAATACAAGATTTTTTTAATTTTGGGATATGCCATATAGGCAGTAAAGTACACAAATCTTAAGTACACAGATCCATTAATTGTTATATATGTAACTGCCATCAGATGAAGATATAGAAATTCCCAATACTCCATAAAGCCTCCCTTATGTACTATGCCAGCTAGTACCCCTCAAGAGATATATCACTATTCTGAACTGTATCATCATAGAGTAGTCTTTCCTGTACTTTATATAAAAGCAGAATCATAACAATCATAATATTTTGTGTGTCTTCTTTGCTCGACTTTATGTCTGTGAGATTCATCCATGTTATTGCATGCAGTTAATTCTTTTTCATTGCTGTGTAGTATTCCAGATATGACTATACCATGATTTATTTATTCATTCTACTGTTGATTAACATTTGCTTTGCTTCCAATTTGGGGCTCTTATTAATAACGCTGCTATGAATATGCTATGCACATGTCTTTCAGTGGACGTATGCATTCATTTCTTTTGGGTGTATACCCAGGAGCTGAGTTGCCCAGTCTCATTTGTTTGTTTAGCTTTAGTTGATGCTGCCAAATAGTTTTGTAAAATGTTTATGCAAATTCAAACTCCCATAAGCAATATATGAGACTTCTACTTCCTCTATATATTCACCAACTCTTAGAATTGTCAGTCTTTCCATTTTAGTCATTCTAAAATTGGATGGATATGAAGGGGTATCTCATTGTAGTTGTAATTTGCCTTTACTTGATAGATCACGATGTTGAACACTTTCAGAAGTGCTTATTAGCCATTTGGATATCTTCTTTTGTGAATTGCCTATTCAAGTCTTTTATATTTTTGAAACTTGGGTTGTCTTTTTTTAAATTGATTTGAAAGGGTTCATTATATATTCCAGTTATGAGTTCTTTTTCCACAATATGTATTGCAAACATTCTCTCCCAGTGTGTGGTTTGCCTTTACACTCTCTTAATTTTGTAATTTGTTAAAGAGAAGTCTTTTATTTTAATGAAGTCAAAATTACCAGTCTTTCTTTTATAATTAGTTCTTCTTATGTCCTATTTAGGACATCTTTGCCTACCTGAGGGTTATGAAGATGTTCTCCCATGGGTTTTTTAAAGCTTTATTATTCTACATATAGGTCTATGCTCCATCTCCAACTAATTTTTAGGGACAGTGAAAGGTAGGAATAAGGTTTTTTTCCTCTATCATTTATTTAAAAGACCTTCCTTTCCCCCACTAAATTGTAGTAGCACTTTAGTTATATTAATAAATTATACAAACGTATATGTGGGGGCCTATTTCTTTCTCTCTATTTTGTTCCATGGGCTATTTGTCTATTCTTGGATCAATTACACACTCTTAAAGCAGTATCTGTCTTGACTTCCACTTTGAGCAATGATGGAGTAATAGGGCCCTTGCTTACCCTTCCACCTAAATAACTAGGAAGCAAAACCAAACATAAGAAATAACTTTTTTCATACATCAGACAAATAGTATGGAACTGTAGACCTGAGAAAAGGAAAATAAGCATAGTGAGCCCTATGAATTCCCAGCTTTCTGCTTGGAGATATATTCTGGACCATGGTGCAGGGCAGCAGATCCCAAGCAGGGTATAGAAGTCTTGTTTGGTTGAGGAAAACAGAAATTGGGATTCATGGACCCTGAGGTAGTTGTAAGTAGCAGAAGAAAGTTACACATAAGAGGAACTCCATAGAAAAAAGCTCTAAAAGTCTGCTTTGGGGTCCCCTTGAGTTTATGCTGAAGTCCAAGCCATGCATGAAAGGGTGAATACCACAAGGCTAGGTAAAGAGCACGCAGGGAGTTGAAACCTGAAAAATTATCAGAGCTCACACAAGGCTAGGAGACATTCGAGCTGTGCCCAGCCAGAGTGAAGAGTCCACGCTGAACAGCCATGACATGCAGTAAAGATGAGAAGGGTCACGCATATTAGTCATAGGGAAAAATTATCTGTAGAGGAGAGGCTATTCCAGACCAGCCCTGATAAAACTTAAACACAAGGCTCCAGAGGATCAATATGATCCTAAAGTAACTTAGCTGTCTCACAGGACAAAGCCCAAAACTCTTTAGAGGAAGACACTAAAACTCAATAGCGTAACTTTCATAATGCCCAACATCCAATCCAAAAATAATAGATATGTCAAGTGGCCAGCAAAATATGATCCATAATCAAAAGAAAAATTAGTAAATAGAAACAAAGATCAAAAACAAGAAATATAGAATTAAGAAACAAGAACTTTAAAATAGCTATCATAGGGGGGAGGGGGCATAGGCAATATACATAACCGTAATATTTGTACCCCCATAATATGCTGAAATTAAAAAAATAAAATAAAATAAAATAAAATAGCTATCATAGATATGTTCAATATATTCATGAATTTGAAGAAAAACATGCATATAAATCAGAAGAGAAATGGAAGATTTAAAAATAGCCAAATGGAACTTCTAGGTATGAACAATACAACATGAAAAAGTCACTGGATGGGATTAATAACAAAATATCAGTGAAGCTGAAGACAAAATGAAAACTATTCAAAATGAAGAACAAGAAGAAGACAAAAAAGAACAAAAAGAAAGAAAAAGAAGACTGGGAAAAATAAACAGAAACTCAACGGACCAATTTCAAGTGGTTGAACATATCTATAATTGGAGTCACAGAAAAATAGGAGAAAGACCAAAAAAAAAAAAAAACTATTTTAAGAAACAATGAGCAAAATTTGTCCAAATATGATGGAACCTATAAAGTCGTTAATCCATAAAGCCCAAAGAACCCAGAGCAGGATAAGCACCAAGAAAAGCACATAAAGGCAGAGTATATTCAAACTCCTGAAAACCAATGATAAAGGGAAAATATCAAAAGCAGCCAGGGCAAAATACATAATATATTCAGAGAAACAAAAACAAGAATGGAAGCAAATTTCTCGTCAGAAACTATGCAATCCAGAAGACAGTGAAATAACATCTTGAAAGTGCTGAAAGGAAAACAAAAATGAAAAACCCATCAACCTAGAATTCTTTATGGAGAGAAAATATTCTTCTAAAATGAAGAAAAATGAGTGAATTTTATGGTAAGTTAATTACACTTCAATAATGCTGTTATGAAAACCACGAGAAACTAAAGATTTTTTTCATACCCAAATAAACTGAGACAATTCATAGTCACCAGGCTTGTACTTGAAGAGATATTAAAGGAAATTCTTGAGGTAGAAGAAAAATGATCCTAGATGGAAACATGAATCTAGACACATAAAAACAAAAAGTACTGGAAATAGGGACTATAAAAACATTTTTTCATTTTTAAAATGTCTTTAAAATATAATTGATGGGGGCTAGGTAGGGAGTTATTGTTCAGTGGGTGTAGAGTTTCGGTCATGCAGGATGCAGAGGTCTGGGGATCTGATGCACAGCAATGTGCATGTAGTTGACAATATTGTACTTTACACTCGGAAATTGTTGGGAGGGTGAATTTTATATTATGTAGGGTTTTTTTTTCCCACAACAGAAAAACAATTGATGTTTAAAGCAAAAAAAATAACAATTTGTTACTGGGGTTTATTACATATGTAGAAATAAAATGCCTGGCAACACTAGTACAAAGGATGGAACTATACTGTTGTGAAGTTCTTATATAATATAATATGTGAAATATGAAATAGAATAATATTATTTAGAAGTAATTGGCAGTAAGTTAAAAATGTATATTGTAAATCCTAGAACAACCACTAAATAAACAAACAACAAAAAAGAATATAGCTAATAAGCCAGTAGTGGAGATTAACTAAGAATAAAGAACCCCTAAAGAAAACTGTAAAAGAAGATAAAAGAAACAAAGTAGAGATGAGAGAAATAGAAAACAAATAACAAAATGGTAAATTTAAAACCAACCATGTTGGCCAGGCGCAGTGGCTCATGCCTGTAATCCTAGCACTCTGGGAGGCCAAGGCAGGAGGATAGCTCAAGGTCAGGAGTTCGAGACCAGCCTGAGCAAGAGCGAGACCCCGTCTCTACTAAAAATAGAAAGAAATTAATTGGCCAACTAAAAATATATAGAAAAAATTAGCTGGGCATGGTAGCGCATGCCTCAGCTACTTGGGAGGCTGAGGCAGGAGGATTGCTTGAGCACAGGAGTCTGAGGTTGCTGTGAGCTAGGCTGATGCCACGGCACTCTAGCCTGGACAACAGAGTGAGACTCTGTCTCAAAAAAAAAAAAAAACAAAAAAACTGTACACTTGATGGAGAATCGAGGAAGACAATTTAATGTTTCATCCGAATC